>VZTT01035084.1:5526-98620 GCA_013400855.1 Buphagus erythrorhynchus | reverse complement strand
TTTCTGCCGTGTTCCCCATCCCCTATTTCTGCCGTGTTCCCCATCCCCTATTTCTGCCGTGTTCCCCAGTTTCTGCCTTGTTCCCCATCCCGTGGCGCTCGCCGTGCAGCTGGCACAGCCCGCAGGCACCAGGCAGCTGGAGCAATCGCCACAGAAGGCTTAGCAGGAGAACATTTCACAGCCACAGTCGAAGGCTGAATTGAGATATCGGTGGGGGAGGTGGCTATTGTGTTCCAGCTCTCTTCAAAAGCCATTCTGAGACTTGTAAGGCATTGTTCTGTGCTTGTTGCTGGATTTAAGACTGCTGACTGTCAGGCGGTGGAGGTCACTTTGTGCTTTCCTCTTTAAAGGCAAGTTGCTGTTTATATTACCGAGAGACCAGCAGCGCTGACTAACTCTCGGCATGTTAACCTGGGAAGCAAGTTCTCTCCTCGGGAAAAGGTCTCCCCTGCACTCCCTCGGGACCTGTGTAGGTTGGAGAGTTGTGTATCATGTAGGTGTCAAGCCCAGTCAGAGCTTCCTTGTCAGGATGTGTTAGGGCAGCTGCCTGCGATTTGTGTGACAGTGCACATCTCTGCCAATAAACTCCTTTTTGCTCTCCCTTATGCTGTGTCTGCCGTCTGCAGGGCTCTTGGAATGCTGCCGGGGGAGAGAGCAACTGCATGCACAGAGGTGTCTGGGTGGCACCTCTCGTAATCTGTGCTCTGCACCGTGTATCGATTGGCTTTGTGGATGGATCCCGCAGGCTGAACACGAACATCACGTACCAGAGCGTGACATTTTAATCGGAGACACGTTTAACTACTGGGAGCAGCTCGGGTAATGTCTACTTAAAGAAAAATAAAAGAAAATTGCACCAAAGGAAAGAGGAAATGCATACGCTGGTTAAGAGTTATGTGTAGTTAAATGCAGAATACAAATAAGTAGGTTGTGTCCGGGCCAAGAGCACTTTGAAATAAAGCTGTAGTAAGTGCAAGTCAGTGATGGAGGTGAAGACTCTGAAACGGGGTTTTTGCACATGCATGTGCACAGACCATGGCTAAGCAGCAAAGGCTGCTCAGTGCAGTGCCATTCCTGTCTGCCAGCTGCAAAATCACTTGGCTCGGAGGATAAAAAGGTGTTCCGCAGGATTTGAGGTTGGCAAGGAGCAAGAGAGATTTAAAAAAAGGTAGATGGAGTTTTCTCCGTATTTGCAATGATAAAGAGTTGTGAGAAGAAATGGAGCTCTTTTGGGGTTGGTGTGCCAGCTGGTCCCACCAACATTTGGAGTAAGGGTTGAAAAATGACCTCCTCAGAAACATCAGGGAAGGTTATCCTCCTCCTCCTCGGGCTGTAACACGCGGTGCAGTAGACTTTACCCTTCTGTAGTAAATTCTCAGGGTCCCTGGAGAGCTCTGCTAACCTTGAAATCTGTGTAGTAGGTTACTCTCTACCTGCAAAGTAGAAAGCACCACTTGTTCACAGGCATGAATGACACCAAATCCAGTCCAGAGGTAGACTTGAAAGGACATTCATCTGTTGTTTGTGGGAATTTAACTGAGAGGAAGCTTCTGAAATACCGAAAGAGAGAGAACAGTAAAATTATTCCCAAAGCGCTGCCTGCCTGCTAATTGCCGGCCATCTCCTTCTGTAAAAAGAGGCGAGATAAAGAGTTCACCCAGGCGAAAGTGATTGCCGACTTCTGGGAGAAACTCTTCCCTTTCTTCTCTTGATTTTGGATGCTTAAAATGAGGAAAGCAACATACCAGATTAGAGAGAGAGGAAAAGCAGTCAGTGTTACCTTGGTATCTGATGATCAAAGGTATGATCCCTCTCTGCAGAGCCCTGAGAGTGGCAGCACTGGGTTCCTGAGGGAATTGCTCTCAGTTCAGAGCAGGCAATGTCCCTTCGCTCCCTGTGCTGCCACACAGCTCAGGAGCTGCCTGCCTGCCTTGGGAGAGCAGGATATTTAGCTTTTCCCAATAGAAACAGGGCAGCTTAACCAGGTATCCTCTGCCAATGAAAAGAAGCAGGAAGGTAAGTGTCAGAGGATGATTATTCCCTGGGTGGTGACATGGCTGGCTTGTGTTTTCTTGTGAAGATCCAGTGAGCTGCAGCTATTAAGTAGCAGGAATTTATGAAATTCGTGGCCAGCTTTCCTATTCAGCTTCCTTTTGTCATTTTAAATGTCTGTGATTTTGTTCTGACTACTGTACTTTAAACGCAGAAAATAATAGTAGCTAAGAGGAAAATGGTTTGTTCTTTACATTGTTACCATTTTACTGTGCATTTTAACACTCAAAATGTACTGGCTCTGGCTGACATTTCCATCATGTTGGAGAGCCTGTATGCCCCTCATGTTTCTAATGAGGCACAAAGTATAGAGAACATAAATGACAGGAAATAGGCTGCAGTTTTTTTAATTACCAAAATTATACGTATTTTAAAGCTCCAGCTTACGGTTACAGCACAACAAAGCAGGCAAAGTCTCTTTCATCTGCAGTTAACTTGAAAACTAGGACCAAATTTCAGTCTCCCCAGGTGACAGAAAACAGCAGAGTCCCCAGTACAAAAGCAGACCCAGTCGTGTTCCACCCAGCCCTGCAGAGCCTATTCTCCCAAGAATCCAGTGACACCTTTCTTTGTAGAAGTAAAGCAGACAAGGGCAGGACAGTCAGAGAGGTAATGAGACAAAAGGAAATGGAGAAAAAATTAAAACCAGTCAATACTGTGAAGACATTAGGTGAGGGTGTTACAGCACCTGATGTGAGAGACCTTAATCAGGACACACATGACATTTTGCCCCACCTCACCAGGCAAAGGGTTGCACTGACTTTGCCATCAGAAATGATGAACAGCATCAAGTCCTCTGAGTTCTTAATATGCATCACACCTTTTGTATGAATTTTTTCCAGAGCTATGGGCCAATTTTCTGGGATGAGAATTATTTTTTGTCACCTGTAAATTGCACTTTTGTGAGGAGCTGTGCTGAGGAAAAGGTAGGTGAGATGTCAGTGGGGTGAGCTGGTGCACCAAGGCTGCAAAGCTGACAAACGAGATTTCTGACAAGGAGAGGTGTAGAGAAGAAAAAGAAAAAAAAAGAACCAAGTTCAATTTCTGGTGATTTGAACAGACTGCTGAAATTGCAGGCTATCATTGGGAAAATCCTTTATTTCCGGCACAAATGGACAGTGGACATTGACATGAAAATGCCAGCGTGAGTCAGTCTCTGAATTATGTTTTTAGGTGTAAGTAGTCTTTACCTGGGTCTTGGCAAAGGGTTAAGACAGGGTTTTAGCAAGCTCATGGTTACTGCTTGCATTACAAGGCATGTTCAGGACCCATAATTCTGACTGCAGTTTTCACAAGCAGTATGCATTGAAGCTGTTGTGTAAGTACACATAAATACATGTATTTGTGGTGAAGCCCCCTGAGAACCATTAAATCTGTTTGGAGAGATTAATGGCAATCAAAAGAACTTGCTCATATTCTACCTGCAGAGTTGCACATGGGGAGGAAATAAACAAAAATAAACACTATCTAAAGCTCCAGATTTCTGATTCCTTACTTCCATGTCCTTTGTATTTTACCAGAAGGTGTTATTCAAAATCTTCAGTGGCAAAGGGTCTGTACAATATCAAGATTTTTTTTGTCGTTCTTTCTGGTGCATGGCAGAGTTGCTTTGTGATGATGGAGCAGAAGCAGCCCAAAGGCTTTTTGTACTGTGTGGACACATGGTGTTGGCACATTAATCTGTTCCTTGGGCTTGAACTTCCATTAAGTCAACTCATGCTGTAGTACTAAAAATGTAGCAAAATTGAATTTGGGGGAGGTGAAACTGATAAGAGATTTGCTGTTACTGGGAGTGTGAATCAGACCTTTTCTGCAGCAAAGTTGCAAACATTATCTGAATGCTGAGTACACAGAGACAGTGACCTCCTTTTCTTGGTTATAGCTCTGATCTGATAGTGGGGAGCACCTGTTTGTTTCTGTACTTCAGCGATTGTCTGCAAACTAGCAACAAAAGGAACTATCCAAGATGCTTTTGATAACTTTGAGGCAGGACAGCACAAAGAGCATAGCAGCTATGGATGTTTTCTCTGATATCAAGCAGTGAGTGCTTTTTGAGATAGTGAGGTGGATTTTGTTCATATTTAAGCAACGCCTTGGACTATCATTTCTGAGACATTTTCATGTCTACCTTTGATCTGAAATGTGTTAATCTAATGAGTGGGTAGAGAAAATGAGTTACTATGGGAACAACATCTTTCTCTAACTTACTGGCCCAGCTGGTTGCTCTGGCAATCCAAGCACGCAGCGAAATGGAGCGAGGCCACCAGAGACAAACGTGCATTTCAAGCTTAAAGGGAGCATTTGGGGCTGGGCTTGGGGTGTGAAGGATAACAGCAGACCTCTGGGAGCTGCATCCTGTGCTTCAGGCAAACTGAGAGGAGGGGGAGCGTGCTGGGATCTGACTGTGATAAGGAAACAGAAACTTAGCTGGTGGGAAGGAAACAAAGGCTCTGCTTCTGGGTTTCTTGGGGTGTAACTGATAAATGAGAAGGACACCTGTTAAAGCTTTTGAATCTGTTCTGGTGGTCATTAGTAAGGTATTTCACCATTAAACAGCTCTGCTTTTGCTTCCCGTTTCTTTCTGTAGGCTCACAGAAGAAGCCATGAGTATGAAAAGCATTGGGTGTGTCTTCCCCTGACCTGGAGAGCAGAGGTACCTGCAGTGGTGGCTCCTGACCTCTGCGGAGGGGTTGTTGCCTGGGAAGCAGCATCCTGTATTGGTGTTCAATTTCCTCTATTTGCACCTTCCTAAAACATAGCACATGGGGAGAGGGGAAAGCTGCATTTCTTATTACTGCTCATTAAGGGGAGAACTTTTCTCTGAGTGGGAAAGTCCTAATCTTCTCTTATTTGATTCCTGTCTTTGGCCTATTGCCTGAACAAGGCAAAGGAAAATCCTGTGCCTCTCGGCAGCAGGTGAGCACTGGGTGAGTGCTCACCCCAACTTCAACACCTACAGGTGGACAGGAAATCGTTCCTCTGGGCAGTTTCTTTGATATCTATATTCCTCACTGTGTAATATGTGTCCTTTTTTTTGCCTACTTTCTCAGGAAAAGCACTGTACAATTTATGTGGTTAAATCAAATCAGGATCTAAGCATTTTGATCTGTTTTTTTTTTTAATGAAAAGTAATTGAAGAACAATTAATGAAACACATTCAGGCTCAATATCAACTCTGAAATGCAATACTAGGCATGCAAACATTATCAAATGCTGATGTCTTGCTGGATTTCTAACTGGGTTTTGACCACCACTCTCCTATTCCAATGCTTCTCTCCAGAGTCACAAATTTTTGTACCTTCTTGTTTTTTCTCAAGTTGATTCCTGCCCTCAAAGTATCCTAGCAGAGACCTTGCTTGCTGTGTAACCAGGCTGACAGTCAACCTAAGGCAGACTATGCTTGCTAATTTCCTCCAGCACTGTGAGCTTTTGGGTGATGCCTTCTCAGGGAGCTGCAGGTCTTGCACTGCCCCAAGTTGTCAGTGTTGCTCTCCTTCCTCCTGCCTGCTGCTGTGCAGGAATCACTGTGGCTCTGTGTGGATCCCCCACACCTGCCCTCAGACTGGTCCCTGCCCTATTTTTGTCACTGGGGCCACGCTCCTCTGCCCGTGCCCCTGGTGCTTGGATTCTTCTGATTTCTGTGTTTATTGTGTTCCTACAATTAGAACTACATCTCTCTGGTGCTGTTTCTGAAGTTTAATGTTCTGCTCATTGCTTGACTCATTTATTTGCTAATTTTGTGTGTGCTCATCTCCACTGGAAACCTCAGGGACTTGCCTAACTTTGAGCTCAGCTGCCCAAGAGCTCCTAGCTGGGGTGGGCCAGCTGCTTTTTCATGTGTATGTAGCAAGGGAAGCATCCCACTGCCTTTTGTGCCACAGGACACATCCCCAGGCCAGGCAGGGTCACACTATGGATTTGAACAAAACCAAGGCTGCCTTTTTCCTGGTTTGAGCCCCACTGATGAAAACAACAGTGATAACTCGAGCACCCTGAGCTCAGGGCTGCAGCACCTGCATTCCCAGCCTGCAGAAGTGCAACCACAGCATCTCCCTGCCTGCCTTCAGCAGCTGTGCCTCCCCACCTCTGGCTTGTTCCCAAGCTCCTCTCCAGAGAGCTTTCTGTGACTCAAAGAGGTCAATAATACAAATAATTAATGTCAAGTGGCTGTCAATAGACACTAGGGCTGAAAACATAGCACGTGCAAGCCCACATTAAGTAATTGCATCCCAGTCTGAAATTTGAACATTAAGCAAACTAGGAGGGATGGTGTGGTGATAATGATCAATCCTTTTTTTTTTTTCCTGAGAGATGTTAAGAAGCAGAGCAGCTTTGACACATCTAAGTCCTTACTGAGTTGGTTTATTTCTCACTTCTTCTGAAATTGAATTTTCAAACATTTGGTGGTTAATGGTGCAATGCTTACTTTACAGAAAGTTGAGGTGCACATTAAAATTCCTTTAATGTATTTATTTAAAATACAAAAAGAATTACACAAGAAAGCAGCAAATGAGAAATTAAACTTTTATCTCAACACACAGACTGCTTTTCCATGTGATCTGATCCATGTTCTCACTACTTATATTTCATACTTAGTCCTTGCATCTGGTGCATTTAGCCCAATCCAATTCCCTGCCCTCAGAAGCATTTCATCAAGGTGTAGGAGCAGGGATCTCATCCTGGCACAAACAGACCTTGAAGAGGGTGATAGCAAACAGGGTATGTCAGACCAACACTACCATGTTAAAAAGAGCCCATGTAAAGATCTTTCCCCTACAGACATATTGATGTCTATATTGATTTGTGGGGTGGGAGCTGTTGGATTTTTTTTCTCTTATATTTCTAAAGCAGGTGCCTGATAGTGTCAACTTTCCTATGTTGCAAAACTTTTTTTTGCAAATAGGAGGGAAAGAGCTACAGGAATAAAATCAGAAGATTTATAAAGGCCCTGATTTTTAATATACAAAATAATCTCACTAGAATGAGCAGGAGGGGATACATGGGGGAACAGAGTAACATATTTTTACCTTCAGAACAATACAGATCTTTAGTCAGGTGTAGAAGCACTTCAATACAAGTCTTTTTTCTTTGCACACTTAATATGACACAAGCCCAGGCTGCTGCCCACAGACAGTGACCTCTCTCTTTCCTGCCACTTGGAACCTGGAACACATCTCTAAGTATTTACAAGTCAAGGAGCCTGCCTGTTAGGTGCCACTGAACTGAAATTACTCTGCTGTTATGAAATAAGAAAAGTTCTCCGAACGGAGACCTTAACTCTGGTCATGCTGGATATTCTTCCAGCTAAGCAGCAGAACTTGTTGGGCACATCAGTTTCTCAGAAATTGCTCTGTGGAGTCCCTTTGGATGTTGAGAAACTGAGCAGTTGTTCTTCAGTCTCTGGTGGAGTAGCAGTGTTATCAAAACATGGTGAATTGCAGTAATTTCTACAATTATTCCTGACTGATTTATCACTTGATTGTTGGAATTCAGTTTAAATAGATTTTTTTTCCCATCTCCCTTTCTCCCTAATTGATTATTTTTTTGAATGCTGAATCTTGGAGTTTCTCTCACAAAGTAGATTAAAGTCATTATAGCTGTGTGCTTTTTAATCATTCTGCTGTATAATTACTGTTGCTGCCACTGTCTTCTGGTTTACACTGCTTCTTTATTAGCAACTCTTACTGCCAGAAGCTTTAAACATTTAATAATCTGTCAAGGTGGTAATTTGTTGTCTTTTCTTTTCTTTTTTTTTTTTTTTTTTTTTTTTACTGAAGACCATTTCAGTGATGTCTTCAAGCACCTGGCCTTCCCAGATGCTTTAATATTCACTTATCTCTGTCTGGTTAGCCTCATGTAATTTTTAATTGCCCTTCTTCTGGATAAACAAAGTTAACCCATTCATCATAGAGAGACTGTAAATAAGTCACATGTGACTGCACCAGGCAGTGGGAAAATAGACCATCCAGAAACAGTAATGGAGCTGATGGCCAGAGATGATGCACAGGCACTAGCAAAAGAACATCATTGGATACAGCACTCATAGTGAATGCAGGTTGTAGTGGTTTCCATACTATGGAAGGATTATACCCCAGTTTCTTCTTTTTAATGCTCTTTGGGGTTTCCATTGAGGGTCTCTGCAGGAATACAGCCATCCTTCTCCCTGAGCTCCCAGAGCTTTTCCTATGTGGCATATACCAGCTCTGGAGTAGCTTGCCTTTCTCCAAAGCCAGGAAAAGCCAAACAGTTCCTAGGTTGTATTTTCTGGCTGTAAAAGGCCCTTGGACTGCAATTCTGGCTGAGCTGAGCAGAAGTCACTGGGCTGTGGCTCCCTGAGGAGGGTGAGGAGCTCTGTTCCCTGGCAGCTGTGTGTGTCCCTCAGCTTTCACCTGTCACTGAGGGGCAGCACTGCAGAGTGATGGCATTCTGCAACATCTGGCAGCCCTGTCCTCTGGGGTCACAGCCATGAGCTGCAGCACTGCAGAGTGATGGCATTCTGCAACATCTGGCAGCCCTGTCCTCTGGGGTCACAGCCATGAGCTGCAGTGCTGCAGAGTGATGGCATTCTGCAACATCTGGCTGCAGTGTCCTCTGGGGTCACAGCCACGAGCTGCAGTGCTGCAGAGTGATGGCATTCTGCAACATCTGGCAGCAGTGTCCTCTGGGGTCACAGCCACGAGCTGCAGCACTGCAGAGTGATGGCATTCTGCAACATCTGGCAGCAGTGTCCTCTGGGGTCACAGCCATGAGCTGCAGCACTGCCCAGCTCCCCTGCAGTGCACAGCCAGCACACCCTGTGTCCCACTGGAACAAGGCATGGGACACAAGCATGGGACCTCAGAGGTGGGGCACCACTGTCCAGGGCAGCTTCTCCTGTGTCCGTGAATGATGAACATTTCTAAACATAAGACAGGCAGGAGTAATTTTAACCATGCTCTGATCTCATTTGAGAGTTAATAAATTATAAAGTTTCCAGTGCACAACTTCCCAAAAAGTGTATATGAAGAGAGACTTAGGGTCTATGCTCGAATAGTTCATATTGGCCCACATTAAAAGGTCTTTCAGTTCATCATTCTGAATATTAATATGTGGTTTAGTAGTAATAATTGTCTTTAGCTAGTGATTAACATCCCATTTCTCAATAGACAAGCCTTTTCCCATGATTTCTTTTCCCCAGAGCTCACCTTAACTCCCCACAATCTGTCTTCCTCGACTCAACCCTGGGGTGTCCAGCAGCCAGGAAGAGATGAGAATAATATATAATATATAATCCATTTATAATCCAAAAGGATAATTAGACAGATGTCCCTTTTAACTATTTGGAGATTCCAAAAGTTGTTTCGTAAAACAAAACAGAGCACCATCATTGCTGGTTCTGGGATATTTTTTCTCTTATATTTACATACACACAAACAACAGGACAGGACTGCTGGAGCAGCTGACTTGAAGCTTTATTCCATCACAATCAGTCTCGTTTTACAGAGCCAAGCACGGGAGATGGAACAGCTTCAGCTGCTGGTGAAGATGAAGTTCTCTTGTTACAAAGTCTTTTAACAACTTTCTAGCCAATAGCATCATATTAAGAGCTGACCAGCGTTTGCTTAGGCCAGTTAATAAATCTGCATGTACATCTTGCTTTGAACAATGCTTGCTTGTAATAGCTTAAAACAATGGATAAAGCTTCATTATTAAGCTTACATATTTCTACTATCTTGCTTAACATATTTTCCTGAGGCCTATCTTTACACAGCTCATAGCCCTATTGTTTCTTGTCCTTGCATCTTCAGCATTCTTGCATTTCTCCATCCTGAGAGTTGCTTTCACACAGCTTTCTGAGAGTTTTATACCTTTCCTATTTCCCACAGGTGCTTGGAGACGGGACAGCAGCAGGAAGGGCTGGAAGAACAGCTCAGCACAGATCACTGAAAGGGGGACACAGTGACCTGTGGGTAAGTAAAGGGCTGTGGTGGTGGGGAAAGTGTTCAATTCTCCCCATCCTCAGGGACAGCACAAAATGAAGTGGGTTCCTCTGGGCTGGAAGTAAGAATGAAATTCTTGGGGAGGAAAGAAGGTGGAGCTTGGGAACAGCGCCTGGAGACCTGGTGGCATTTCAGCTGCTGGAGGTTTCAAAGGAGTGCCCAAAACACGAGTCTGTCAAATCTGACACACGTGTGATGGGCTCCTCCCTTCCAGCAGGCACAGCAGGCACATGGGTCAGGCTGGCTCTTGAGAGGAATGACTGATTTGTCTTTACAAACAAGCTGTGGGTCTGCTGATAGATAAAACTAGCACTGAGAGATAAAACAAACAATGGGAAGGATTCCACTGATTGATGAATGGAAAAAAAAAAAGGTATTTGCCTTTGCAAACAAACTGTAGGTTTGCTGATAAATGAAACTGGATATTGAAAGATGAAAGAAACAATGGGGAAAAACCATGAATTCCATAAGAACTAAAAATTAAAAGGGAGGCTTATACATTAGAGGGGAATCTTAGGTATCAGGCATTCCGGGAAGTCTGTACCTCTCAAGTACCTCAGCCAATGGGGAAAGAGAGAGGGAAATGTGGCCAGGAAATTAGGATAAAAAGGAGGCTGTGTACTCCAAAAATTTGAGAGATCCCAGGGGAAATGCCCCATGGCCTCTCCCTTTATTCCAGTAAAGTAAAAGGACTGCTCCATCTCCTTTTTGGACATAAACCTCTGGTGTTTCTGGATTAGTTTTCCTGACACTCTTAATTCTCTTTCCCCTCTGCTCTCTGTGGAAGTGCAAGCCAGAGGGAACAGAAATGCTGGGATTTGCACATACATCTCCCCTAAAGATCAAAAATATAAAAACACAGATTAAAAGTTTTGACACACACGGAAAAGAATAAAATCCAAAGACAGCAATCATTTATGATTGAAAAGAAGGAACAGTCAATAATTGCTTGTGGAAAATAAGATTTACTTATATTTTAAATGACATCTTACAGATTTCTATTTTCTTTGCTTTACAGTTGTTTGTTGGGGAAATTGTTACTTTACTTTTTCCTAGCATTTGTTCAACCATTTTGGGATAAGTTTTTTTATGAATGACAATGACTGTCTGCATTTCTTTTAGCACCTTGTCTGTCCCTTATTTTATCTTGTCAGAAGAAAATAGCACATAGATAGCAATTCTTTGGGTTTTCCTTGTCTATATGATTATCCAGTCAGGATTTTGACAATTTCAGTACAATAGCCTCCTCTCAGGAAGTGTTTGCACTAAAGCATACTCTGAAGTGCTAATTTCTTAACCTTCTAGAGTTCATTATTTGGACAGATAAAAATTGAGTTTAAAATGACCTAACAGGTCACCTTGCCAAGGTATAATCTAGTTAAAAATTTCTCAAATTTAATTAAGTGGGCTGTATACCATGTATTGATTAAAAAAATCTTCTTAAAGTAGTTATATTATAAGACACCTGACATGATTTTTTCCCCTGCTTTGACAGACCTGTTTTTTTACAGAAACTTCAGCATTTTTGTTCTGTAATACTGTCACCATCTTGATGGCTTCTTAGTTGTATAAGACTTTGACCTCTGGACCAATCCTGTGTTTGGAGAAAACACAACTGCAAAATTATCTACTCCTTTGCCACTTGTGAGTAAGTTTCTCACATTACATTGACATGAAGAAGCTGAAGGCTGCTTTGGATGATCTTCTGAAGGACTGATGTTGTGGCCTTAATTCAAATGCATCCTTTGCACTTTCAAAACAGAAATTTCTGTAAGTTCTGCTTTCAAATGTTCTTTTTGCCCTGATAATTATAATTCTTAGCTCAGTTCATTTTTAGCCTGGAACAAAACCAAAGAAATAAATAGTTAAATACATGAGGAGACAACTTCAGCTATGACTCATATTTCTGGAAGGTGGACAAAAGTCAGACAAGTTGAATTCAAGAGCTGCTCTGTGGTGTTGGATAAGGAGGAGGATCCCAATTTTATCACTACCTTATCCATTTCCATCTATGGCTTTCCTCTGCAAAATCTTTGTTTTGTGGATTTGGGAACTCCACAGCCATAGCCTTCTGTTGCCCTTTATGTCCCTGGGCTGTTCAGTGACTTCTCATGGGAGAACAGGAAAAGGTCTGATGCCTCAGCATCGATTAATTGCCAAAATATGTGCCAAAAGAGAAACAAAAGGAAAGTGGACTCTTGATGTCTCTGCAGGGACAGTGTTTTAAGTCTTCCTGTGGACCTTAAAATGAAATTTGAATGTCCACAAGCATGGTGAGTATTTGAGCTTTAACCTCCTCCAGCTGCTTTGCTTTTAAAGAAGGTAATTTCAGTAGTGATGCTGGTTTTCTGGTGGTCTTTGGCTCTTCTACAAAAACTGCTCATCTGAGTTGGTTGAGGAGGAAGGGAATAGGTTGTTCGGAGGGGAGGGAGGGCTATTAAAAAACATATAAAATTTATTTGGTTTTATATCTTAAGTGTTGAAAATACCATACAAAACGGCTTTTCTGGTATGCAGATTCTGGTCTTTTAAACAAGACAAAGATTTGGTTTCAAAAAAATAAAAAAAATTAAAATCCAGTCGTCCTTTCTTTAGAAAAAGATATTTTGTGGCAAACCTGAAGTTGACAGTATTTGTTCAATTCACTGTAATTACTAGAAATGCTTAATCTATTCAAAAGTTTTCATGACACCCTCAGGGACTGTTAGGCTTTAATGTAAGCTGTTTTTATCTCTAATTTTTCTCTCAGATGATTTCCCCTTTTGTTTTTTCAACATGCCTACATTTTGTTATTATAGTGCTAATTTTTTCACTTGAAAAGGCAGCAGCAAAGCAACAGTGTTTCAGATCTCTTATCTAAATTCCTAGGGTCCAGTTCTTACGTAGAGCTAAGCTATTTCTTGCTAAAATAATGTTGCATGTTTGCTAGTGAGCAAGCTCATTCAATCAATAGCTCCTGTTTGATAGACTAAATAAATGATGTTGTGCTATGTGATAATCTCTGAGTTTTCCCACTACCTGACAGAAGGCTCATACCGAAGTGGGAGTGCAGAAATGGAGGAATTGACAGGCCCAGACAAATGAACAATTAAGTTGGTGTACTGAGGTCTGTGGCAAGGCAATGGAATAAGATAGAATACGTGCCTGGAATATCAAAATCTCACACAGCAGTTTAAAGTGTCCCAGGAGAGCTGCTGGACGGATACTGCATGAAAAGCAGATGATATTCCTGTAACAGCAGATCAGGTGGCTTATCAGCAGCCTAAAACTTGGAAATGTGGGAAAATGGGGCCAGAACACTTTGGGAAAAGGATCCTATGTGTATCTATTTCTAAAGGAATAGTCTGCTTATTTTCAGCAAATATGTTTTGAAGCAACCTCTGGACAAAGAGGAAGAGGCCCAAGGTGTTGCATGGAGTGAAATGTGGGAGTTTTCAGCAGCAGCTCCCTTGTTCCCAGGTTGCAGCCTGGATGGCAGTGCCAACAATCACACAAGTCACAGATTCCAAATGTCACCATTATCCAGTCACATCTGCAGTGTCACAGGTGGCAAAGTGACAACGAGAAGTGAGTATATTCAAGGTATCACTTGCTTCTGTCTTACATCCACACTGTAAAATGTTTGATTTCCCACTTCAGAAAAAGAAAATGTGTTACCAACAAAGTGCACTGCCTTGCACCTTTAGTTGGGACAGAAGAGATGCATCAGCAAGTGCCTGAGCAGATGTAAAAGCATTGCTAGAGAAATGGGCCCTTATGAGGATCTCATTTCAATTTGGGGATAAGTAAATGTGTTTGCTTTGGCATTACTTTTTTTTCTTCTGGATGTATTTTTTCCTGTAACTGCCAATAAACTCCAAATAGGATGATAGAAAAGAAACTGCATTGTGAGTCATAAATAGGATTATTGACTAAATAGCAGTTGTAGGATCTACAACGTGCCAATGTGCAAGCCAGAAAGCATATCTTGGCTGTACAATTTTATTTCTATTTTCACAGAAGCAGCAGTTAAAAAAATCATTATCGCACGCGTCTGAGCTAATCATGTTTGATTTGGATGTTACTGGGATGCAATAAACAGGAAGCCCCAGGGTGCCATTTTACTAAGACAGTTTTCAGAGAGGAACCACAGTTTCTGCAGCAAAGCACTGCTGATTTACATGGATTTTCTTGTCACATGTTTTGGCAAAATGTATCAGCTTGTGCTTCTTAGCATCAACAAATAATACTTGACTTGCAAACGAGCTCCTTGGCAAGTACCCAGCCACAGGAGGCTTGGAGACTTGACTGGATGAAAAAGACTTTCATTTCACCAATTTCTGAGCTGGCATTGTCACTGCCATGGCTGTCTGCAGCCGCTTGCTGATCCCTGCTCTTGATTCTTGGATATTGAAGCTGTTCAGCCTGTTAGCTTTTACCAAATTCCAAGCAATGAAAATTAAACATTTATTCTTTCAATTTCCATGTAAATGCCTTAAAGGGCTCTCAAGCTCATTTGTGCCCTCATGTTTGAAATTAATCTTTTCTACCATGTGACATTGGTATCTTTACCCTCACAATGTAGGCCTTTCAAAATATTCACCTTTTAAAGAAAAGAGGCAGCTTACTTTGTATTTTTCTTGTGCAGCCTTCTTGTTCATAATGAGTTTAAATATAAGGAGCATAAACCCATCTGGAAATAAAATTATGCACTAGGTTCACTAAAAAAAAGTAATTACATTATAATCAAACTGTCACTTTATGAGATAGTGGGAGATGAAATGCTACACTACATTCTGACAAAAGAAGAGGATGGCTCACTCTTTTAAACATCAGCCACGGCACAAAGCAGTGAAGAAAATCTGAATTACATACAGTGTAGCCAGGAAAGCACTTGGAGCCAGGCAGGAAACCTCAGCACAGGACCAGGGAGGCAGATGTTTTTTCTTCTGGTGGGATGGGAGATGCAGCCCAGCCCATGTGCAGGCTACTACTGCCACCAGACTGACAGCCAAGGGTGTTTGGAGTCATAATCACACTGACCTGGGATTAGGAAATGCACTCTATTCCTGTGTCATGCTTTGCACAGAACTTCAGCCTGTGCTGCTGTGGCAGCTCTTGCATTGCCTCCCTTGTGTGCTTCACCCGAAGCAGTTGTGCCCCATCAAGCAGCCTGTACTCAGCAGAGGCTGACCCCTGTCTCAGCTTAAACACCTGAGGGAACTGGGGCAAGCTGAATGTGTGAGGAGTTGTCTTTGTTCACGTTTTGCTGTATCTCATGGCCCTCTCATCCTGCCCTACTGGGACTGGAAATGCCTTGGTTTGGGTGAAATCCATGGTCCTGTGTAGCCCCTAGGCAGACAGCACCATCCAGGAGTGATTTTCTTCAGTCCTTCAGACCCTTGCCATATGAGCTGTTGTTCAATTAAGTCCTTTTTCCCTTCTGCCTCGATTCCTTTGAGATCTGGATCTGTTCCCTGCTTTGTGTTCTCTCTCAGCAATGGATCTTTTCACAGGCTGACCCTTGCTCTGGCACTTGCCAGCGGGCTGGTGGCAAGAGGTGGGAGTGGGACACAGGAGAGGGAGAGGAGCTGCTCATGGGGGTCTGGGTGCCAGCCTTGTCATTCCTTCAGGAGCCAGGGAAGGGACAGCTGGGTGGCTGCAACTTTATCCCCCTGGATGGACCAAAGCTGGTGAAAGATTGATGCCCAGGAGAACTGCTCTTGCTGCCAGTAATGCATCTAATAAAAGAGAAATTTGTTCTCAGATCTGGGCTTTCTTCTGGCAACTGGAAAAAAAAAAAAAAAGCTTCAGAAATATGAACGGGTTGAAATTCATGTTTTGTAGCCTGGGTTTTTTTCTGTTCTAGAGATAGAAATGGTGACACACTGAGAGGTCCATGCTGTGTAAGTGGCACAGCTGATACCTTTATTCAGTGTCTTGCTTTTTGTGCTATGAATACAGTGACAGAGCAGCACAGCTTGCTGTGCTGGCTGAGCATGGGATTACTTTCTCTACACAGTGGATAAGACCTGCTTTGTATATTCATGACACATCTACCTGGCAGGGTCCTGAGAGCCTCAGGAAAACAGAATGTGCTCACTGGAGACTTCCTGATACTACGCCTTGCTTTTTCAAATTTAAATCTCTAAATTGTTTATGTACAATTAATTTTTATTTCTTTTCTGAGAAAACTGGAAAGATTTCAGTTCCAAGAATAGGAACATGAAATAAAGCTTCATCAAAGAGAAATAATAATAAAACCTTGTCCCAATGCCTATGTAACTGTGTAGCCCCTGTTTTGACAGAAATAGCAGCTTTTGTCAGAAACAGCTTTTGACAGCAGCTCTCCCCAGACAAAAGCAACTGTTTTAAAGCTACTGTTCTTGACTTAGGGCACCATATCTCAGCACAGGCAGCTCCACTTATGATCTGCCAACAGTGGTTTACTGATGAGCTGTTAACTTGTGTATTGAGGGCCTCATGGACTCAAATTTAGCATCCTCATTCCACATTTTGCTGCTGTCCTGGCAAGAGACTTGGTTAAATTGCCATTGTCTTCTTTTCATTAAATTAATGCTCGTATAGCCACCTTTATCATGCAAGACATATAAGAGATTTTGAATTAGAAAAAAACAAAAAGAAAAAAAAAAAACCAACTCTAACAAGCCTCAAACCAACCAAACAAAATAATCATTGTTCTCATGACAGAAGAGACAAGTAAGGTTTTCTCTGTCTGTGCAGATACTTCCAGGAGGCCACTGTGGCCTGATGGGCATAACAAGATGTTTGGAGCAGAAACTGCACTCATCCCAGTCTCAAATTTTGCTGTTTCTGTTCTGCTGCAAGGATGAAGGCAGGGGTGCTGGCTCATGCCCATGCCCATCTTGCTGCACACAGCAAGGCTCACTGTTCACCCCAAATCTACAGCAGAGCCGAGGGTGCCATTTGTGCTCCCCGGTGGGTTTTAGTCCTTAAGAAAGTCAGAGAATCAACATACACCACACATATTCACTATCCTTGGGACCCATCACCTTTCTGGCTCTTTCTGCTCATATTTAAGTTGACCTCAAGTTGCAACAAATGCTGCTAAAAAGGCTTCCAAACAGATTAGATGGTGCTCTTCTTTTGGTGTTTGTTTTGTTGTTGTTGTTGTTGTTGTTGTTGTTGTTTTGTTGTTGTTATTATTAATTTGGAGATATTTAGTTGGTTTTTTTTGAGGGTTTTTTTTCTATAAAGCTGTTTAAACAGCTGGGGCTTGAGTTAAGCTTTAAGTGTCTGTGGTACAGGTAAGCATCATTGCTTCTACAGGGAGAGCTGAGTAGAAGAAGGGGTATAACCTTTTAGAAAACAAACACAACCTCTGGATCTAAGATCTAATCTTGCTTACTTCTAGCACAGAAATATATGTAAGGTTTTTCCTTCTGCTCCTAGTCAGACACAGAAGGTGTGTTGTTCAAAGCTAGCAAGCAGCTTGGGAAATGTTGTCAAAGAATTAGCAATACACTGTACTCTCTGGCTTTTGATTTAACCTGAACATTAGTCATCATTAGAGTCTCATTTCTGCTACTGTATCTCCTTGCCCTGTGAAGACCACAGCAATGCAATAATTTAGCTCAGTTAGATATAATAATTTAGACACTGTAAGGCTAAGCTCTTTGTTTTACCTGCCTTCAGTGGCTTCTGCCTAGCAATGTAAATGCCATGCATGATAAAGAAGAAAATTCAGTTTTTCTAAAAAATTAAGGCTTTGGAGTTTTTTATAAGTGAAGGCATGGAGGAAGACAAAATTGCTGATTTGGGCCTGGAGTGCTGTTCTTGGGATGTATCACAGCTCTGGATGATAACAGGTGACATTGCTGGCTCTTCTTAGCCTGAAAAAATAGTGGCAAAATTACTGTAGTAGGTTCATGACACTGCTGGTATTTAAGGATTCTGCACAAAAGTTATGAATTCTGGCCTGACTCAATGAGCTTGGTGTTAGATCTTGACAATGTTATTAGTTTCTTTTCTTTCTCTTTTTGTTCCCCCTCTGTGTTCCTTCCTTCAGCTACTGTTCTGAGTGTAAAGCAGACACCTATGCATGAGCTGGTCTGTTAAGGTCTTTTCAGGGCCTGGTGATTTTTCCTGATTCTGAAAGGAAGAGAGATATTAGACCTTTTTATTCCTTCTCTGCCAGGGCCAGGGCACAACACCTCTGGCACAGCTTGACACTGAGATATAGGGACTAGATGTGCTTAAAGTGTACTAACAGAGCAGGATTATTTTCTAGTATCTGGATGCATTTTATCCATATTTTTGTTGGAGGTGCCATAGGTCCCTCAGCTGTCACCAAAGGTCTGCACTTTTCCTTGTAAGCAGGCTTTCATGCACTAGTCCTTTTGGGAGCTGAAACCTGCATCCTCATTTCTGCAATGGCTGAGCATCCCTGTCTCCTGAGATTGTTTATGTTGCTCTCCCCTTCTCCCCCCACCCCAGTGCTGAGGTGCAAGGTGTGGGCAGGGCAATATGGCTCTGAAACTGTTTCACCATTCTCTTTACAAGAGCCCATGTGAAAAATGGTGATGCTGGTAATTCACATCACTTCTTTTTGGCTTTTCCTTCTTCAGGCATGCTGAGACTGAGGAAAATTAGTATCATACTTGTTATAAACCTGCCTTTGTGGCAGATGCAGACCCTCCTAAAAGCATGTCAAAACAACTTACTTAAGTGTGACAATTTGCTAAAAAGTATTAGAGTGCAACACAGGACAAAATCATGTGAAGATTTTGCAATTTCAAGATTTTAAATAGAATATCAGCTCAGAGGTGTGTGATGAGTTTTGAGTGCAGAGAAAGCATGGAGGTAGGTTTTAGGAATCAATCTCTGACGCATTTAAAAAATCCATCTGTGCAGTGTCTGCCTGCAAGAAAACAGCCTTCCATGTGATCCCTGCTCTTCAAGGAGAGGCAGCAAGGATTGTTGACCAGGATGAAAGAAATCACTGGTCTTAGTACAATATTGGAATGAAACATCCTCTAAAATCTAACCTGCTTAGACCTAAAACAGCTGTCACTTGCCTGAGTGAAAAGCTGCTGACCTGCTTGCTTAGTTTTATGCTGTAATTATCCTTGTCTTCATAAAAATACATTACTTCAGTTTTTACATGGTAGACTAAAAAAAAGAATTGCTAATTTTAGTAAGTCAAGATTTTATCCTGATTTCTGTCTCATTATAAAATGCACATGGCTTCATTAGAAACAATGTGGGCTATTTACACTCCTGATTTAAAGTGTATGTGAAACAAAACAAGAACAAGGGAAGGATTCTCCCATTCTCACTTAATGTGTTTGATAAAGAAGGAAAATCCCTTCTTTGCAGCACCTAGTAATAAGTTCAACTGAAAACATAGAGGGTTGAAAAAAACCTTTCTTTACATGACTGCAAACTTTCTTGGTCCTTTTGGCCAGCATTGGCACCAAGTTTCCTCTAATGTAAATACTGCAAATTACACAGCACTTCAGTTCTGGCCTTAGAGGTAAGTGGAAAGCTGACCTCAAAAACACTTAATCAAATTTGGTTGGTTGGTTGGTTTTGGGCATTTTTTGTTAGGACTAAACATACTTTTCCACTGGAGACATTGCACTGCAAGCAGGACCTAAATTTCCTCGTGGAAAGAGGCACTGTCCCAGAGTTTGGCTTGTGTCTCCAACTCTGTTCATATTCCTGTGTTTACCCTCTCCTTATTGCCATGCAAACTTCAGTTCTGTGTCTCCACAATCGTGTCTGACCAAAGTGTGCAATTGGTTATCCATAACAATGCAAAGTCGAGAAATAAGTCCAAAATTGGAGACATAGACTAATGGCTATGTGGGTTTGTGGGGGGTTTTTTGTTTTAGATTTTCCTTCACTTCAGAGCTATTAATTTATTTGATTAACCTCACTGTTCAGTCTTGCCAAACTGCTTACTCCAGTGCATGACACTTGCTTGTTACAAGCCTGATTTGCACTTGCATGTCCCAAGTGCAACCATTCCAAAAGGGGAAATAAGATAAACAGAAAGACAAAATCCAGGAGTCAAAAATAAAAGAGTTTTTTCAGAGGCTAAGAGTCCCAAGGGAGATTTTTATGTACAGAACACAAATCTAGCAAGTTGTAGTTGCTAAGTCACATGGATATCAAGGCTCAGGAGGAGTTACTACCTAGACCATTAATAGCAGAAGTAAATTGCACCTAGATACGAAATTGCAAACACAGTCTGTGTTTATCCCTTAAAAACGTTTTGCACATTAGCACCATAACCTTGAAATTAATCTTTCTTCCTTTAGCATTCTCTATTGCAAGTAAAGTTACTATATTTGCTGAACCATCTTCATGCCAATGCTCTGTGGCAGCCATGCCGCAAAGATGCTGATGAAAGAAGAGAGTCCATTTTACCTGGAGCTGATGTTCAGCATGAGTCTGGCTCTTATCTTGTCCAAAGGCTTGATTTTATGGAAGCTGCTGGTTGAAAAAACACAGTGATCTGAAAGACAGCCTTGTCTTTCTCATGGTCTGCCTAATTGAAAAGCTAATTGAGTATCAGCTCAGTATGAGCTTTCTCCCTGCAGACATGATCTTTGCTCAGACATCAAGTGATGCTTTTGAAGCATCAGTGTATGGAGGCAGTGGTCAGGGACCAAGTCTGAGAACACACAGCACCCATTTGAAGCCTCAGCAGGACACATTTGAGAATGAAAGCCTGGACTGATTTGGTCTTTATGTTTCCTAAAGGCTACTTGGAAACATAGAGCAGTTTATGGCTTTTCCATCACTGAGGACAGATCTGAAAGCCATTGACATGTAAATGAAATTTCAGGTTACAATAATAAGAAATATATCATGAGGACATGGTAAGTACTCAGTAAAATTCATGAGCTTTTGAATGGGCCTCTGTAGGAAAGAAGCTGTGTTAGGCAAGCCATTGTGTCCTTAGGGCTCTGTACCAGTGAAGGTTCAAGCAGCAGCCAGAGAAAGGTAAGTGAGGTCAGATGGTAGAGACAACATTTTTAATCATAAATGAGTGACAGAAGACGACCCATAAAGAAAGAAGTGTTGCTGTTGTTGCACAGATTTCCAAATGATTGACTGTGATGAAAACCACCCAAAGCCATGTCAGGCCACTTTCTGGAAGTCTCCCCAGGTTAGCAGCCTGAAGTCTGCAGTATTTCCTGTGAGGTATGCACCTTTTCAGTCAGAGCTGCACCTACATGCAAAGTCTGTTTCAGAGCCACAAAAGGGATGGGGTCAAGGGTGGGGCTGGCCAAAACATCCACCTCTGGTAAAAGTTGTTGCTTATGCAGTAGGACCATGTATTTTTTCTCCCAGCACACAGCAGTGTTGCAGCATCTCCCTCAATTTTGTTCAGGATTTGAGCCCTCCAGCAGAGACCCCACTTCAGGCAGGAGGCTGGACTGGAAGCACCTGGGTTCCCCCCCAGCTTGAATTATCCTGTGGCTCTGTGTCAGGTGCCACAGGAGAAGTGTTGGCTTGAAGCCAGGCTGGCTTTGAAATTGGCACTTTTACTTGGTGTAGCTTAAACATGAAGCTTGTGTGGGATATCAGTAGCTAGAATAACCAATTCTGCCAGGCTTAGTGGGTAAAATGAAGGGATCCTGTCCTGAGGGAGAATGGAGGGGAAATAGCAACTCAGTTTTCTATGTGGAGAGCTGAAGGATGGAGAGGTGAAGCTGGTTTACCAGGCTTACCAACATGCAGGAGCTGAGAACAGAGTTGGGGTATTTGGAATCTGAAAAGTATCTCTGTGTTTCTTCTTCTATACACAAAAAAACCAAACTTCTTTCAGGAGTAGTAGCTCCCTGTCTTGCTTGTGGCAGGACAAACTGTTTTCAGAAGCATGGAAAATATAACAATGATTTGCAGCTGGACTTGTTAAAGATTGAGCTTGTTATTTGTTAGTTATCTTATTTAACATATTTGAGAAGTGCTGTCGTATTGTCTATGGAAGGAGTGATGCATAACAGTCACTCTGATTTATGCAAATTAGAAGTGGGAAAATGGGCTTAGGTAATGGGGATGTCATAAATATCTCTGAGTTATGGAGTGGTGTATTATCAGAAAGGTCAGGAGCAGGACACAGTGATTGCTCATGACCTCATATTCATCACAAGCCCCTTCAATAATACCTTTGCACTGCTCCTTTGTACCTTTGAAAAATACAGTGATAAGCAGATAGCAGGAAATGTGTCTAGAGAGGATCACACCACAAGTTAAATTAACTCTATCAGAGGTGGATAACTCCAGTGGTAATTCTTCCTTGTGTGTTGGTGTTATGATGTAAGGTACAGTGTACATTCAAATGCATTTCTCCAAGGAGAAATGAGGCCAATGAGTGATTGTTGTATCATAAAATCAAATAACTATCTTTCAGCAAGCTGCAGATTGGCTGCCAGGGGGTACTTGTATAGGGAAAGCAGCAGTGTGTGCATGAGAACAACCACAGCAAACCTGAGAGCTTACCCCAGGGTGGGGGATAAGGAGCAGGGGCTCTGTGACCAGCCCCAGCAATAACTTAGTGTTGTCACTTGCTTTAATGGATAGGATTTTTGGGTTAGTCTTCTTGAGATGCTGGTCTGAGATCATGCTCTGCCTCTCTCAGGAAAGCCTGTGATGATGGCTGTGTTCCCTTCACTGCGTTTGGGTTAAGGTGATGGTTGTAAGGGACCAGTTATTAAAGGAGTAATTCTCACTTAAGGTGTCCCTGTAGGGAAGGAGTTCAGATGGGGAAGGTAAAGGGCAGAGATTCTGGCTGCATTTCACAAAAGGGGAGCTGGGCCAGCAGAGCCCATCAGGATGTGTGCTTACACACATTATTATCTTGAGAATGCATCTGGTATGTCAGGGCAATAGATTTGGATGCTCATAATGCCTATCACAGATGTCCAGTGATACCTGGCAAGTGTCTTGGGGTGAGAATGCATTTCTAATGTTTACAGCACAGACTGCAGAACTGGGGGGGAAGAATGCAATTATTATACACATTTAGAAATAGAAATGGCATATGATGTTTAATTGCCAATTGCGTTGTCAGTTTTTGCTGCAATGTGTTAATTAGTAGAATCTTTAATTGGAAATCCTTATATGCAACAATATCTGTTCATTTCTTCTGAAGTTTCCTTCATTGGCTTTCCCCAATTATTTTACAGCATGAAGTACTCAGAGAGCATCAAGTAAATAAAAAAAAATTTAAAACAGTGTGTGGATGGGCACATACATAAATAGCTCAGTATTTGAGAATGCATTTTGTGGACAAAATTGTTGAACTATTTAACCATAATTTCTGAATAACTTTGTTGTATTCATGTTTTATTTTGCTCAGTTAAAATTCATCATAATTGAAAGCTGTGCCTCAGATCTCACTGAGGGGCATAAAGTTAATTATTAACTTTGTCTCAATGACAACTGAATCACTTCAGGAATCTCAAAGTTTATTTTAGTGTTAAGAAAGGTAGCAGTGTTCAGCTCAGGTATCATTTTGTTTCATGTCAGTTATTAAATAATTAGGAAAGTGTGGATTGTCTTTGAAAGGGACTATTCTCTGGGCTTCTACTCAAGAAGCTGACCATAAAGATCTGGTGCCTTATGTTCAGCAGCTGATCCAATGTCAAGACTGATCAATTTTAGGCTATGGAGATTTTTTTTTAAAGTTTAAATTAATAGGAAAGATAGACTCTTCAGGAAAGTTTCAATTTGTGATTTTTGTCATTGCCTTGTTGACTGTAGCTTGCTCTGGACTATGATTTATGATATGTAGATGTTGATGATACAGAGGTTGTGAAATAAAGGACCCTTCTGGGATGTCCCAGTTCAACAAACCTGTTGCTTCACATTTCTCAGTTTTGTTTTCTTAAAAAACTGTGGTTTTCACAATCTGTTGGCCTTTTCTGACTAATAGAAAACTCTGCTTAACATAGGATTTGTAGCACATGCAGAGACTTTCTGATCCAGTGGAGGAACCACCCAGAGGAGAGCAGTATGTTCAATCCTATTGCATTCAGGTGATGCAGATGTGGGCAGACTGCTTAAAAAAACAGATCAAAACAAAACCAGTTTTGAGAACTTATCACATTGATAGGTGTGAGTACCCTTTGGGTAAAGGTAATGGCTGTGGGGGACTCAAATCTCTTGAACAGGATGGCTGTTTGTGGTCTGGATGGCAACAGGACTCTCCACTCTCAACAGGAGATGGTAGATACCTGCCTCCAAGCTCAAACATCAGGGACTCCCTCATTTCTACCATCACTAGTTAAAATAAGTCATTTGCACCACCAACTGAAGCTCAGTATATCTGCATGCAAAATTTTTGTTGCACAAAGCACTGACTTCATACCCTTTGTGAATTGAAAAGACAGCTCCTTCTTAAGCTGTGGGTTGAATTTCAAGATGAATTAAGTAATAGCAGCAGCATATTCCAGTTGTAAGCTTATAAACTTAATAGTAGCTCTTTACCTTTTGTGTCTTGTTACTTGGGACACTTGAACTTCTGTAACATTAGTAGCTGTTTATAATAGTCAGGGTGGTGAATAAAGTTAATAGGGCTTTATTTGATAAGAAAACATCAGAAGAAATTATTGGAAATGTTGTGACAGTTAAAGCATACAACTTAAGATGCTTTGTAAAATGTGAGTAATCATTCAGTACTCTTGATCTGCACCTTCATGTGGCAAAGGAGTAAAAAGCCAAGCTAATGTTGAGCAGCCTTTGGCAAACATAAACGAATGTGTAGAAGCCACACAATTCAAATTGACATTTTCTACAAACAAAGGCAACTCTACACTGTTCAATAATTGAAAAATCCCTGTGGCATGAACATAAATAATGATGGGCAGCAAAAATGCTTCATCTTCCTTGCAGTGCTTGCCGTGGTTTTCATGGCTGGAGCTCGCTGAATTATTCATTGGAAACAGTTAATAGTTCTTATTGTGGATATGGCTGCTTCTTGCATTCAGAAGCCAGGGATGCTATGGTTCAGTTAGAAGAGGATGTGCTATGATACTCACTGGGTCATCTCCAGTGCTCAGATGCATAATGTGGGGATGAGAGAATGAAAATGTCCTTTTGTAGAATGACAGCTGGAGCTTTTCAAAATCCTATCACCCATTTGTATTTAGTCAGTAGTTTATCACATAATTAGATGCCATTCTTTTTGTCCTATGTGCTGCACAGCTTCCTACCTGGATTTATTGCTCCCTGTGGAAGTGTGCTGTATCTGGATACACATTCATGGATATTCACGTGCACATTTAGTGGTGTGAAAACACAAAAAGGACTGAACCCAGGGTGTGAAGCTTCATCATCATCGTGCTTTCCCAGATACCCTCCTGACTGTCAGCTATTAACAGAGACAGGGTCTCCATGGTTTGCACACATGAAGATGGTTTATTGATTCTACAAATCATTTTCTATACTTTTCCAGCCATACCTACAAATAGCAACAATCACACAACTGGTGTTTCTAAGTAACATTACTTAACCAGAGCCCTGCACAGAGCTTTTGCACAGACCTGCACAGGCACGTACAGTCTTGCATGATTTATTTTAAACAAAGCATACCAAGCACACCTTTTGCTTCCTCATTCAGGGTTCTGCCTTGACTTGCCAGGGCTTACAGCCCACAGACTTAGACTTAGACTTAGCACACCCACTTCAGTCACGAGTTGAGCAGTGCTCTGAGTCTTGTTCTCCAGCTGTGTGCCCATACCTGACCAACTCAAGGCTTTCTTTGATAAGCTGAAAGACAGACAAATAATTCTTTCAAGTGTATGTGAAACCTGGTCTCACATAACCAGTCTCTACCATGCCTGTTCCAGCTAGTCATTGAGGATTTTTGTTCTACCAGCCCACGGACAGTTTTGCTCAGGTTTCCAGCTTTAGAACCATAGCATCACTGAGGATGGAAATGGCTCCACATCCCTCCAGTCCAACCAGTAACCCAGTGCTGTTCTGTTTACTACTAAAGCATATCCCTGTGTGCCACATCCAGACATTTTTCTGAATGCTTGCAGGGATGGAGATTCCACTATATCCCTGGACAGCCTATTCCAATGTCTCACCATATTTTAAGTGAATAATTTTTTCCTACTATCTGATCTAAAGCCTTCCTACCACAACTTGAGGACTTTTTCTACTGTTCTGGCACTTCTTCCAGGAGAAGAGACCAACACCCTCCTCCCAGGTAGTTGTAGAGAGTGATAAGGTCACCCCCACATATCCTTTTCTCCAAGCTGAGCAACCCCATTTCTCCCAGATGCTCCTTACACAAGATGGACTCCAGATCCTTCCCCAGCTCCACTGCCCTTCTCTGGACTCACTCCAGCACCTCAATGCCCTTCTGGTAGTGATGGACCCAGAGCTGGACACAGCACACGAGCTGTGGCCTCACCAGTGCCAAATACAGGGGCAATCCCTGCCCTGGTCCTGCTGGCCACACTGCTGCTGATACAGGCCAGGTCCCACTGCCCTTCTTGGACACCTGGGCAGATGCAGGCTCACATTTTCAGCTGGATGTCAACCAGCTGACCCCCAGGTCTGTGCTTTGGAGCACAAGTTCCTTGTGTCAAGGCAAAAGTTGCAGAAACTCCTTTAAAAAGTATTGGCAGTGTTCTGCTGGTCATCAGGCAAGCTATCCCTGTCAGCTACTGCACAGTCTCCAAAGCAAAGTATCATCCAAAAGCCTAGTTCCTTGTGGCTGTCATCATTTCTGATGAAGTATGACTACTTTGGGACCATGTCATATCTGAACAGCACATTCAGTCAGTCAGCGTTGTTACAGGGAAGTGGAGGAAGGTCCATATTTTTGGTTATGATGCCAGCAAAGACCTTAAATATGTGCATCTCTTCCATTTAAATTTGTAAATAAATGGCCTACAAAAGCCAGATTCTTGTTTTGAGTAGAGTCTTGTAAATCATAAGCAAACTTGACAGAGAAGCATTTTAATAATTCTTGTGTGTAACTACTTATCTTTTCCTAGCGAAACATTTCTAAAAAGGACATAAAATCTTCTATCATTAAACTTCACCCATCCCTCTCAGCAACTTGTCTTTTTTTAATTGAAAATGCTTTTTTATTTTGACACACTATTGAAAGCAGGATTATTTTATTTGGTACATGCTAGAGTGTCTTGAGAACTGCATGCTAAACTACAGCAGTCTGCAAGGTACCTGAATTTTCAGAAGGGTTTTTGTGTTATTCTCATGCAATGTCAATGATTGTTTTCAATTTTTTGGATGTGGGGAGGGAGAACTCTCCATTTCTCCCAGTTCTTTGTTTACAATTTGGTAAGCCATTTGAGGCTTGCTCTGTATTACAAGCAACAAAGTTTGATAGTTAAGGAGGGAAAGGAAGGTCAACACAAACAAACCTACATGCTGTAATTTTGAATGACGACTGTAAAAAATTATTTATATTCTCTAGGAGGGGAGGGGGACCATATCCTAGAAAAAAAATTCTCAGTCCAAGATACCTCTTTTTAAGCCCCAAACATTCAAATACATTCTTCACTGGTTGTCCTAAAATTTTCTGTGCTCAGTTTCTCAACGCAGTATGTTGTGTGCTATTATTTTCCTTGCACCAAAAATCACAGATAGCTGCTCTTGTACACGTTGGTCAGTAGAGCTGGCAGGTACAAGATGTAAGGATTCAAATGAGAATATCAAATAAAGCATAGGAAAGGGAAAGAGATTTACAGCACTTGGGACGTAAAAGAACTTTTTTTTAAACATCATTAAATGTTAGCAAAAGATTCATGGGGCGTTTCAAATAAATGTTTGAATAGACCAAGTAATTTAAAGATGACCAAAGTAATTGAGAAATCCAACTTTTAGTTTAATCTGAGGAGGGGAAATATTTGTACAACAGAATGTTACTTTTCAATATATGAAAAAGAAAATTACCAAATACTAGTTCAAGCTCAAGCTTCTTTTAATATTTTAAACCATGCTAAATATAAAGTTTTCTTTACATGAAGCAAAATTAGTTCTTTCCCCCTCCTCCCCCCCATTTGTGGTTGAGATGGATGAAAAGGTTAACCATTGTTTTCCAGACTTTATCAGCTAGTAAAAAATTGGCCTGGTCAGTTCTGATACCTCATGTACCAAATCCAACTGAAGCATAGCTCTGGTCATGGTGGAGCAGACCTACAGCTCCTCACTGGTGCTTGTGTCATCTTGTCACTGTGAGAGGAACCACCAGGGCACAGCTCTGCCCTTGAAAAATTGTTCTGTAGTATATTTTTGATTTCTTCACGTGGCTACCCCTGCAAGTTCCCTCTGTCATGAGCACCATGACCAAGGAGTGGGGGGTGGCTGCTTGCTAGGGCTGCTTTTAAGAGCAGCTTGTCCTTGATGCTCTCTTGTCTCTGGACTTTTTGTCTTGGCATCCAGCTCTCAAATGTCTGTGAACTTTCCCTGTCCTCAGAGTATTGCTGCTGGCATGGAGGGAGGCCCTGGGACCAGCTTTCTGAAGTTAAACACCACCAAAAACCCAATGGGAAACCCCATGAGAGAGACCTGGTATCCAAAAACAGTGGTGTGGTACCCTGCTGTATCAATCAGACCCCCATGTACCTCCTAAATCTTTTGTTCAATGGCAAGAAGTCAAAGGTAAATAAGCAAATAGCACAGTCCATATACACTTGTGAGTGTAGCAGCTGAAATTGCCTCATAGGGGACCATAAATCCAGCATTTACCACCAACATTTAAAAGAGCAAAAGCAGCAAGTTCCATTTGAAATAGCACTGTGTGCCAATACCAATGACTCTGTGTATGTCAGGAATGGCACTTGAACACCATAAATCAATCCTCTAGATTGCTGGAAGGAGAGGAGGTTTAGTCAGAAGATGTCAAGAGATACCAGGCTGTGTCTTGGTTTAGAGTTGTGTCTGTCTGTCTGTCTGTCTGTTTGTTTGTTTGTTTGTTTGTTTTGGGGGATGCTTTCATTTGTTTTGTCCCCAAGGAGCAGTAAAAGAGAGATGCTGCCTCTAGTGCTGCAGCCTGCTGTAAAGGCAAATGTTGGTGTTCAGTGCTCCAGACAGCACTTTTGAGCAGTAAGTTTAGCTGCTATGAAAAGGGAAATCTTCTCTCCCTTCACCACCACCACCCCAGGCAATGTGGGCACGCAGTAACCATCAAGCCTTCCTTTACCATGCCCTTGCAGCATGTTTCAGCACTGGTTTTAGGCACCAAAGGCATCAGCTCCCATTAGTGTCATTTATCAAGAGGCAGAATACACTGAAAGGTGTGGATGCAGATTCCAATATTAGGGCACAGTGCAGGGGGTTGCCAAGTCTAAATGCTGGCCTGAGACATCTCCAAAAGGCTTCCTGTTGAAGCCAAGGAGTAAAATGCAATAAATTGTCTTTTCTACCACAAAGTAAAACCTGCTGAAACCTTTATGTGGTAAATTGAGGATCTGGTGCAGTAAAACGCCACATTTTCAAAAGCAGGACTTTGCAAGTACCCAGCACAATCCAGACCTAAATTAAAGTGATGACCTTTCAGTGACTTAGATTTGGCTGTTATGAAATAAGTTTTTTTGGAGACAGGCACATCCCTTATAGAAAGAGACGTGTTATTGAATTCTTGTTGTACAGGAAATTCCATTGATCCTTTCAAGCACTCCCAGAGAGGTGTCATGAACTGGAGCAGGCCCTGGAGACTGTGTGTGCTCTGAGCAGTCTTCAGAAGCAGTTCATCCAGGGTTAGGATATAAAGGCATGTTATTGCTTTTCTCCTGGCTTCTTGTAGGGTAAATGAGTATTTCTTCACTTCAAAGCTGTCAGTCTAATGACCCCCGCCAGAATTAATACGTCTTTTATGGAAAATATGATTTTGTTTAATTGCACCATGAGGAAAATGGGACAATAGAGGAAAGCAGAATGGTAAAACGATGCCTTCAGAGATATAAATATAGCACATAGCATTTCTAAAAAAGAAGAGGGGGTGGGGGAAGCACAAGCAATTTTTGCTGACATTAGGATTAAAACACCTGATTACATTTGTGCAAGAGGCAGTTGTGGTTTCTCGAGCGAGGCTTCAATCGTTTCTTTAAACAAATGTTATTTAAAAAAAAATTCTTACAGGAAATGTCTCAGAAAAAATGATATTTCAATGTTTTTTCCCCTGATGGGGGAAAATTTAACGTCAGGGAAATGGTTGGAGCTGCAGCTTTCCTGCTGTGGGAGAAAGCAGGCTGTCTGAAACATGTTCAGGTCAGCTGTTGAATTTACTTACTACTCAGATTTTTCATGANTTTTTTTTTTTTTTTAGATTAATGGTTCTTTATAAGGACGTTTTGGGCTTTAAAGCAGAAGGTGGTGGGAATAAACAGGTTTTACATAGATCTACAAATTTCATTCATGTAAAGCACACATGGAACAAGAAAATGAAGGTAGCATGTTTCTTTTCCCCAACACTACTGCAAATAAAATGATTGTTTATCAATAAATACATAAAGCACTTTATGAGTGCATTATAAACAGTGGGAGATGAATGAATTTCAATTATGCAGGCCAACGATATTGTGCCATTCATTATATAAATCAAACCTAGGCAGGAGCCTATAAGCTTTTGCTGCTTCACTGATTTTTATTGCCATACAAAATGATAACTGGAAACCATATAGAACAAGGCAAATTAAGAATCTATTGGGGGGAAAATGCAATTGGAAATTAACATCTTCCTGGAAGCTACATTCACGAGTCAAATGCCTTGTGAGATTTTATCATCCATGCAAAATGTGATGATATTCCTGGGCATATATGGTTAAATTAATTTTCCATTATCAGCATAAAAATGTAGCTGGCCAAAATAGATTAGAACTGCATAATATGCTGGATCACATTTTATTTAGGTGGAGAAGAGGAAAATATTTAATTTCAGCCTGGAATGAGATTGAGCAGAATGAATGATTGAGTTCAAACAAAGAGATCACTCTTCCTGGGTATTTTTTCTTTTGTTACATGAATGAAATGATCAGTAAATTCATGACAAGATGATGATTTTCTCAGTAGCAGAACAGTGACAAGAAAATAAAATTATTTCTCTGTGGTGAAACAGAAACTTCTGAACTTGCTGCAGTCCAGTCTCACTCTTTGAACAATTATTCAGTTAGTTCTGGAATTATTATTCAGGAATTCAGGGTTTCAGCCAGTCAGTTTGTGTATTTTTAAGCTAAGGTGGGATGAGGTGACCTGCAACCTGTGTCCTGCAGGATTTTCCTGTAAATGAGCTCATCCTCTAAGCAGTTCACCTGTAACCAGTCTGAGCAAGTGACATCAGGGCCATTGTCCCAGGGTGCCAGGTTTGTCCCTCTGCTGAACACATCCAGCAGCCCCTGGGGAACTGAGGCTGCCCTTGCACACAGCCCCACATAATCCTGAAATGGAAGAACAAGTTAGAAAAAGGAGTAGGAGGAGGGTGGTATTTTGGGGGAGGTTGTGGGGTTTTTTTCCTTATTCTACTGTTTTACTTCTCCTTGCCATCTAAATGTTTCTTGAGGTTGGTCAGGGGATTTTTTTGGTGGTTGTTTTTTTTTTTTTTTGCAGACACAATGCTGTGGAGAGTTATTCAGCCTTCAGCTATTTTTTTTTATAAACTTTTGAAGAAGACATCTTGCACATGTTTTAGATTCACGTTTCAATGACAAAAGCACCTTCAAACACAACAGGCAAATATCTGCCATAGAAGGTTTATTTTGATGGCTACTTCTTGTTTCAGCCATATAGATATTATTTAATCGTATATTCACACATTATTGAAATGGTGATTGCTTAACCATAAGCTGAGATTTAATTGCTTTTTTAAAAAATGTTTTTAAATGTAATTTCTGGTTTTTGGTGTTAGATATTTTTACCTCGCCTCTTCAGTGAGGCCAGATTTAATTTATACCTGTTTTTACTCAATCACTGAGTAGAAAATACTTTGTCTGCTTTGGCCAATTTGCCCTTCTGTGGCCAGAACTGAGTTTTCTCTCTATCCTATGTGGTGGAAACATCCCACCATCAGTCTGCATCAAGTCCCTCAGAGGCTGATGGCACAGCTCCCATGTGCCTGGCTTCCCACAGACCTGAATGGATATCTCAGCTGAGGGAGCCTGGGAGCCAATTCCTGCTCACACCACCACATGAGGATGGAAAATAACCTCTTGAAACTGCACTAAATAAGACAGGTTTAGCCTGAAAGTGCATTGAATAACTCCTGTGTTACTGTTCATTGTGCAGGAGTTCATGTAGTGAGTATTTTGGGTGAGTGGAGCCTCCTGAAGAAATACACACCCCACCATAAACATGATGAAAAAGAGAGGCATTTTCTTGAGATGTTTCATCTCTGTGCATGACCATCAAAGCAGTGGCAAGAAGGCTTCTGAGCCATGAAAGAGCCTGTTGATATGCAGGGAGATGGATGTCAAATGGCTTAACAAAAGAAAAATGATTCCTTCAGACTGTGGGATTTTGCTGAAGCCATAGAGGGAATAGATACTGCTGTGTTAGATTAGACTGTGTTCATTAAACAACAGATCCATTTGGCTGAATAAAATAAGCTAAGAATAATGAAACAGTGGCTTGTCCACTCTATTTTCATTCTTACATGTTTTGTGTATCATCATAATTAAAACTGTTCATAGCTTTTTATACTCCGTACCAGAAGTCTCAGGTGCTGAGCTGTGTGCCTGGTTCTTGTGGTTTTTGTTTTTTTTAATTGTTTTATCATCTGGTTTTGTGAAAGATATTCCTTTTCCTTGCAGGTCTCACTTATATCTATGGACCACAGTATTTCTAAGAAACAGTAGTGCCTTCCTAATTCAGATACATCCTATCTGGGCAACCAGATGCAACGAGAGACATTGGAACAAACAGTAAACAATGGTAATTCACCTAATTTTACCAGTAACAGCAATGTCTTAGGGTACGTTTAGTAAGTTAAATCTAGTCGAAATCATTGTCAAAATAAATTTTTCATTTTGAGTTCTTTGTGATATAAAGCAGGTATTTAAACAGCCAACACTTATTTTAGCAGAATTCTGAATGTCAGTTTAAAATGCATGATTCCTATATTTGAGGGACAAGAAATAAGAAAACTCTTCAGGGCAGTAAGGATGTAGTATATAAAAGTAGGGTTAATTTGAAAATTAAATTTAAAATTCATGGACAAAATTCCCATTATTCTCCCTTCAGCCCCCAGCTTATGCTCAAGTGGAAAGTGGAAGTGGCAGCTATTGTGGTAAAACATTCCTTGGTCCATCTATGTTGGAGTAAATGAAAAACCATTAAATGGATAATAGAAAAACAGTGCAATGAGATGCTCTGAGAATCCATCAATAAAAGGATGGCAAGCAATTGCTAAAGACAGCCCTTTCTAAATGTAGCTTTATTGCCAGAGGATGGAAAATTGAGAGAGAATGTGTGAACAATTGAATTTATGGTAATGGCATATCAGCGTATTGTGTCACCAAAGCAAAGCTCAGAGCAAACGTAAAAGACAAAATACACCAGTGTCTCGTGGAAACCCTGTGTTTCACCCATTATCTCTTGGTGCTGGAAACTGTAATATTCTGATATTAAAACCTTATTCAATGCAAAGTGCTTTAGGAGGCAGCGAGGGTGATATTCTGCTCTGTGCCTGCTTTAAGGTGAATTGTTGGACTAAAAGCGATTCAAGGCACGAGCTACGAGCAGCTTGTTCCTGTGCACTCAAAAATAGCTTTATTCCTTTAACTTCAGTGATACCTGGACAGTCTGATGCTCTTACCTTGGCAGTTTATGAGTAAATTACCTTGAGACAATCTGAGTCAATTTGAATTTTAAGCCTGTTTGAAAATGCACTGTCACTATTGAACCATCAGATGTGACAGCTAAATGAGAGGCAGGAAGAAAACAATTCACTGGTGGGCTCAGAGATGGAGCCTCCCAAAAGCCAGATAAACAGCAAACCAAATTCTGCAGCAGGTCACAGACACTTTCTCAGGACAAAACCCCAGACAAAGGCTGAATGAGCTCACCCTGTGGCTGGAAAACCACAGGCACCAGCAAACTTCAGCTTTGAGACAGACTGCACTCAGCAGTCAGGCCAGCATTGAGGGAGGGATAGGGAAGGCTTTCCCGTAAGGCTTATTTTGATTTTTATGTGCAAAGAAATTGCTGGCACATTTCCAGAGGTTATTTATGTGTGAGTTTGGGTTTCTTTTACTCCACGTCCCCACCTCGTGGTGCCAACAGACTGTTTCAGGAGCTATCTCTCCCCTGATGACCACGGGAGTTCCAGCTGTCCCTGGACCAGGGAAACGCCCCAGCATTACAGGAAGTNTTATTTTTTTTTATATGTAGAGAACAATCACAATGTGTTTGGATATACTCTGGATAAGGCAGTGGGTATGGATGGGGTTACCTGGCAGAGTTCCCACTAATCCTTGATGAGTTGAGAGCCTAATTCTCTGCAAAGCACCGAGGGGATGCAGTGTTTGCTAAGTTTATCTTATGTAGATTTTGGGTTGAGAATAGTACAAATAGTGCTTGGGAACATAACAAATAGGAAAAAAATATCCCAGGTCAGTACACATTATTCAGGAGCACCTGCTCTCCCTAAATTGTCACAGACACTGCTGAGCCAAAGTTCAGCTAAACTGTTTGTTGTCTAAGTCCTCTGCAAAAACTGAACCTGCAGACAAGTTTCCCGTACTAAAAAGTCCTAGATTAGATGAACAGAGCAAATCCATCTTTGTAAAATAATAATTAAAAATCTAATTTCTGGGGGTTACTCCCCAGATTTCAATAGCAAACACTAAGAATAGAAGATGGAGAGTTTTGAAAGTGGTAGAAGATTGCTGTGAGGTAACCAGCAGTAAGAAACTTGTGGTTTCAAAGCAGTATGGGCCCAAGGAGAGTCCAAAGAACTTGATTGGAGAAATGAAAGTAAGAAGCAGCAGCAGGTCTCAGCCCAGACTCATGGACAGCTGAGCTCGGAGAATGCCACTAAATGTGAACAAAACTCCAGGAGTGTCCAGCTGATGGCCCTGCTGAGGTGGAGGGAGAAATTACCACCAGCAAAATAGCTGTAAACCAAGCCTCTGTTTGAAAGGTAAAGCCTTGGATGTTAGTGGCTTGGGCTGTGGCACTGCCTTGTGTCTCTTTCCTGGAAAACATTGACTAAACATGTCATTAGCACATATTACAGGGTTGCTGCTATTAATGACTCCACCCTTCTTGAAGGAAAATATTTCTGATTTATGAATAAGTTAGGTTTTTGGTTTTGTTTTACATGGTTTTGCCCAAAGCATAACAATTACTATATCTCTGAAAAGCCCATGAATGACAGAGGCACAGCACTGTGAGTTCTCTTGAAAGATTTAAGCCTGTCATTCCAAGAAGTGTAGTTGTCTTGGCAGCAAACAAGGATTTAAGTACCTTTGAGACATTTGGCTTTAATTGTAGAGGAACGGCATCGCCAGCTGCAAAAACGTTTAACCTTCAGAATTGCTTGTCTTACTCATTAGCATCTCGTTGAGGCACTGATTACAAATATGAGGGCTGAGAGAGAGACCTGTAGGATGGCTGCCTTGGCTGGGACAGGCAGAGCCATGGGGTTCAGCTGAGCCTGGCCTCAGGGGACCCCCAAAAAGTTGATTTCTTTGAGTAGCCAAAGGTCTGAGCATGGTAGCATAATGTTACAGGCAGCAGATACCTGTACCTTCAGCTGAGAGGGGGAAAAGTCACAAGCCTGATAAAGCTGGGGAGCACCTGTGGGGATATTGAGGTATGGGATGGTGTCTGGTCACATCCCTTTTTAGGGCACAATGACTATGTCACGTTGTTTGCCCCATCTTCACCTTGGGCATGCAGGAGTTGGATGCATCTGGTGCCTCAGGTGAGTACATCAGAGCCCATGGGGAGTGGGGAGGAGGCACTTTGGCTTCAGCCAGAGCAGCTCAAGGTCTTCCTGTGCCCTTTCTCTGTACCACCAGAGCTCTTGTGATAAAAGGTATATTCCTGGAAATTATAATTTATTTTAAATTCCATTTTCCCAGATTATTTTCTATAGTAAGAAGAAAAAATTGGGTAGCCTNCTGTCTTCTTTTTTTTTTTTTTTTTTTTAATCACGTACAGAAATTAAAGTGGATAAAAGCTTTATGACTGTGCAGCCTCTCTAATTATGAATGCTTCAAACCTTGCTTGTCAGGAAGCTGTGCTGGACTTTGCAAGTGCTGCTATGCAGCCTCAGCTGCTGCTTTCTCCCCAGAAACCACTTCCCCCCAGTCACCAGCAGCAGGGTGGTGATTTGATGAGCTCTGCCAGGCTGCCTGCATGAAGTCACAGGCTGGTCATAACGAGTGCTCAGCAGGCTGTCCTTGCCCCTTCTGCCCCCTCCCGTTCCCCAGCCAGGATTCCTCTTTTACTCAGCTGTCTTTTAGCACAGGTCTGATGCAGTATTGTATCTGTCATCCCCAGCTTTCTTGATTCACTGGCTGAAAAGCAGCAAACACAACACTGCACCTGGCGGGCTCCAACACTGTAGAAATACCTGTCTAAAGACTGGAGCTGGGCTTTCCTTTTATATAAATTGAGTAAGTTATTTACAGGGAATCTCTTCTTACAAAGAACACACAGAGTGTGTCTTGTGTGACAAGAACACACACTCTGTTTCCTTGTCAATCCCTGACTTCTGCCCAGTGCTCAGCTTTCATTCCAGGTCTGTTCACCACCAGCCCTGTCTTCAATTTATTCCATATAAGCTGAGATGCTGTAATTGGACTTCTCCAAGTCTACACAGCCTTGTCTTAAAATATGTCAAATCAAAGTCTTATCCAGGCTTTTATTATTTCTCTGATGGACTACAGGCATCCTGTTTGCTTGTTGGTTTATTAGGCAGCTTCTTATCTCAGTTGTAGGAGACTTAGGAGACTCCATCATTTCAGTTGCACAGCTCCAGCAATTAGGCTTCCTGCTTTTCTGGTCTGGCTGGTGCTACCTTACCCTGTATAAGGATCAGAAGAAGGAGGTGTAAGAAAAAAAGCCTCACTACTGGGAGCAGTCAGCAGTATAAGGTAAGAACCCTGGTCATACACATCCTATGCTGAATCCTGTCAAGGTGGGGTGTTGAGCAGAACAGAAACGTGCTAATACAAGGCCAGCAACCAAAATGATCAATAACAGATTGCCATCTCACACATTTAAAAAAAAAAAAAAAAAAAAAAAGTAGGTAAATTAGAATAAAATACTTTGTTCAGTTTTTTTGTTTTTTTCCCTAGCAGGACAGGTTGAAGAGTAGCAGAATGCCCCATTCCTGGGAAGTAAATCTGGTTGGGTGAGGCTTTGAACAATCTGGCCTAGTAAAAAAATGTCCCTTCCCATGGTAAGGGGTTTGACTAGATGATCATTGAAGGTCTCTCTCAACCCAAACCAGCCCGTGATTCTATAAAAACTGCTTATTGCCTTTTTCCATTGTCAACCAATACCAATTACATATTCACTGGAAGATGAGCTTGGCCTGGGGTTACAGATGTACATCTGAACCTTCATCAAATGGCAACATACACCTAACAGGTTGCTAAAGTACAGATATCCTGATTTTTCACCTGCAATGATACCAGAAGTTAGAAAAACATTGAGGATTTATAAATGCCATTTATCCCCTGGAGAAGGGAGCCTGACTTGAATGCATTTGAAGGCACTGCAAATTAGAAATGTTTTAATCATGTATTCCCACTGGTGAGCACACTTAACAGCAGCAAATATTTATCCAGATGGATGAATGCAAGGATCAGTTTTGGCCTCAAGCTGTCACTGCTCATAGCCAGTCACATATGTCACTGGTGGCTCTCCTGACATGTCATCTTCCTTGCTGAGAGCATCTGGGTGTCTTCAGCTGCTTGCCAGCCCTTCCTTCCCCTCACTGGGCTGCTCCCAGTCACTCTTCAGGCTGTGCCAAGTACACCAGCCTCTGGAGAAGGTCCATCTGCCAGCCTTTCACAGGGGAACTATTTGAGGCTCTTTTTCTGGAGGTCAGCAGTACTGCCAGGATCTTGTATGATTTCAACAGGCTACAGGAGCCTGACAAAAAGGTTAAATCAGACACTTGCTTGGCACAGTTTTAATTGCCCAACAGGACAGTGCAGGGTACTGCCTGCCAGTGCTGCTGCTCATCTAGCTGCCCTTAAATGTAGTTCAGGCAGTAAGGAGTTTTAATCAGTTATTGCTGAGCAAGGAGCATGGATACAGTGCTGTGTCATAGAAAAGGACATTTTTTAACCAATGTCAGTCTTTCTGGGCAACAGTTCAGCTTCTTTCCTTTGAACTCTTGAAGGGGAATCCAAACTACACCCAGTGTTATGTGCTCAGTTTTGAGTCAGCAGGGGAGACTGGCTTTTATATGCAGGGTATGAGACCCAAAAAGTGTGACTTCCATATGTGGCTTCCATCCTCTTGATAAATTTCTGTAGTAAGATTAACTGTAGCTGACATAATTTTAAGGCTAAATTCTGAAGAATTCTGGAACAATGCAGGTGAAGTTCTATTGTTAAAAATGCAACAGGCTATTATGGAGGGGCATTTTGAGAATGATGATCATAATGGCAGCAAAACTGCATCAGGACTAAGTTGTCAGAGCAATTTCAGGGCAAGTTTCATTCCTGCTTTCCAGTAGAAAAAAAATCCTGTGTTCCTGAAAACTGGGCACTTAAAATTCCTTGTGAGCTATGTAGTTATGGATTAAACCACACAGACACAAAATGTTTCCTTCAGCTGATGCTCCATGCAAAGGTTGGGAGCTTTCTCACTTGAGAGTCGAGTAACCAGCCCTTCTCCCCACACCACAGCAGGAGCACAGCCTTGGCATGCAAAGCAGAAGCTTTAAAAAGCCCCCCCCAACAGCAGCTGCATAATTCAGAGGTCTCTCCAATAATGACATCTCTTTAATGTACTCAGGAAAGATAGGGCACAAAGTCCCAAATGCTTGGAAACCAAGGAGACTGGGAAAAGCCCTGGTGTTTCTGGCCAGAGCAGGTGGCTGTTTGCACATGGCAGGGGCCAAATGTGCTGCATGGAGCTTGACCTGGCAGGCAGGGCAGTGCCCCTGCTTCTCAGCCTCTCACTGGGTTTGCTGCTTTGGGCTTGAAATTAATACAAGTTGTCATAAAAAATATGCACACTGACCATCCGTGTTAATAATTAACTTAATGAGGATCTAGCTGCCTCTAGCCCATCCCAGAGAAGTTAATTGAGGGGATTGTGTTTATAATCTGCCTTGAGAGTCCTAATCTTCTCCTCCGACTCTGCCAAGTCATGGATTGATTGATTGACTTTGGTCTCTTGGAGCAAAATAACAACCTCCTGAGACAGACTTTGGCAGTTTCCCAGAGAGAAAGTACACAGCATGGGAAACCAGGAAGAAAAAAAAAAAAAACTCAGGCTTCTCTGTGATGTTTAAATGTGGGTTGCTAAATCCTGCTTCCTCGAAAATGCGAAGCGGTAAATGTCAAGCTTTTAGGTGCACTTCAGGTCCTAGGGAAAAGTTGTTGCTTTTGGCAAGGAGCTTGTGTTGTTTTGTACAGATGCTGGATGGTGAAGGTTTTTTCTGAGAATTGGTGTGGGGGATTAAATAAAACAAAAGAGAAGGTCATCCCTGCCTGTTGGGAGCTGGTAGCTCCCAAGCCTGGGAATCTCCTCTCCAGAGGAATGGCCTGACTGCTGGAGCTGCTCTACACAGAGCGAGTCAGGGGCTGGCAAAACATGATTCTGGTGAGGGAAGGAAAGGTCAGCCATAGAGAAATACTGCTGGAAGTGGCAACTGGAAATGGAACACTGCAGGAAAACATGCTGGAGAGCCTGTCAAGAGATCCAATTCTTCATGTTTTGCCGAAGTCAGGCTAACTGCACCTAAACTATTTTTGGTCAATTTTTTTAGAGGTAATAATTCTGATAATAAGATAACTAATACACTTGCTCTGTTCAATATTTTGTCTTTTTGGAACAGCTGATTACTTTCCTGGAAAAAAAAACCCTAGCTCTTTCCTGTGGACAGCCAGTGTACCAATGCCATAAAGCTGAGCATGAATTTTTTCTGTTCAGGAAAAGTGAGCGATCCTCCCTAGGATCTCAAGGCATACACTTGTTGCACCCAGTGTTTTCAGACCTGGGAAGCATCCACACTGGTATAATAAAACTTACCTTCTGGGTGAATGGACCACATTCACAGACTGCTTCTTTCCCTTTTCGTTTTGTGTATGGGTTGTTAAAGGCTTCTATTTTACAAGTCACTGAACCATATATGAATTTTCTTTGAACTTACATTTCTTTCATTACTCACTTCACTCTCTTCAGCTTCTTGGGAATGAGAACCAGTGCAAAGCAGGAAGCCTGTAAGGGAAGTCCAATATCTGAGGATGTTATGAGATTACAGCCCCAATCTAATAAGGATAGATTAGTTTTATTTCCAATTTAGCCACAAGCATTTCTGTTTGAAGCAGATATTAAATCAGACTTCTAAAATTGTACCTGTACTCAGAGCAGCTGGTCAGCTGTGCTGATCTCCAGGCTCAGTACTTGCTCTTGCATCTTGAAAGACCACAGCCAGGACGTGGCAGAAGCACTGAGAGCCAAACCTGTCTCTGGTGTATTCAGGTAAATCACTAAAATGAGCCTCAAGCAATTTTGATCCAGCCTCCTGCAAACAGATCTGTGGCTTCTAAGCTTGTGTTTTTCATGCAGTTCTGGGATGGCTTTTTTTATTCCTCCTTGACATGCTCTTTGCTTCACCATGTGAGTCAGTGCAATTTTATAGGGAGAAAGGGTGGCCAATAATGGCCACAGCTGCCATAGTTTACATGATGTTTGGTGCTGCAGCTGCCATGCAGATAAGAAGAGGACAGGGGAAGAAAGGGCTCTCTGGAGAGTCTGATTCACACAAGTCAGCTTTGTTTAGTTTTGTAATGAGTGATTTTTTTTTCTTATTTGCAATTAAAATATCAAATAGACTATTTGATTTGTGCTCAGTCACAGTACAATTCTCCATCTTACTGACTTTCATAAGTCTTGCAAGATGCTGTTTTGGGGGTTTTTTTAAATCTAATTACAGTAACAGACTGAAATTCATTTACTGAAATCATTGATTTTCCAAGGGGCAGAAGGAGGCTTGGGTAACATGAGTGGCTTTCCTTGTCTACAGAATCGTGCTCTTTTTGGGGTACAGTCTGGAAGCACTCAGGAGCCACCCATCAACTTGGGCAGTTAAACCCACTGAGCCACTACATATTCATTTTGAAAATGGAGGCAATCATGCAAAATAGAAGTTAACTGCTCTGCTAGGGGTCTCAGATGATTTCATTGCCATTAGCAGCATGGCTAAGCTTAATCAGCTGTGGAGAAGTTAAAGCATAACCCCATTTCAGGCAGAGGGAGAGCAGTGCTCAGTCGAGTGGTGCCTGTGTGTCAGTGGGTCACAACCAGGCTCCTGGGAATGGTTAGGTAACACATCAGTGACTGGGATGGAAATAGTATTGAGGACAAGGGGTCACACTGGGAGCAGGGCTAGAGGAGATGGCTACTAACCTACTCTGTTCACAACCAAAACTCCAGTTCAGGTGGCATTCAGAGATGATTTTCATTATTCTTTGTCCTTTCTCTGTTTTATGCAAAAAAATGTGTGAACAGTGACTTTTTAAATTCCCATTAGCTGAGATATGAAGTACCACTGAAAGAAGCAGCAGCAGTGCTAGTATTGTTTTGGGAGGTGACAGATTCAGCTATAAACTGAACATGTATTTTACATGGACAGTGACCCTTACAAATCAACCTAAAAGTGGAAGTCTTTCTTAATTTTGGTGGTGGTTGAAACCTTAGTAAGTCATATTGAATGTTGAAAGAAGGGGTTTCTGTTAAAAACCATCTTAATTCTCCTTCCTTTTCTTCAGCTACTTGGCCAGGAGGACTCTGGTGTTCAGTGCACGTTGCCACACTAAAAACTCCCTGCAGGCTTCTCAGGGCAAATTCACGTTCTGCCTTTGAGCACAGAGTGAACCAAAAGGATTCACATCTGCAGTAGCTGCATGTTACTCTGCTTATGGTGTGGAAAATATAATTTTGTCCCATGCTGTGCTCATACAAGGAGCATTCAGCTCTGCACTGCCTCCTGGAGATGACCCTGCTCTTCCCAGGACTGAGTGAGGTGTCCTGCTAGGCAAGGCTCCAGGCTAAGGCACCTCAAGAGTCCAAACACAGGCTCCACTGAGATACACTTCCTTCTCTGCAGGGTCAGCTTCAACATGAGAAACAACCTCTGCTTTGCTTTTTTGGTTGTACTTCACCACCTTTTCTAAAGACACAGGGAATTATGGTTTAGTGGACATTTTAATAGGTGATGGATGTGATGGGAGTAATACCTCATTTAGCTGTGGTTGCTTCTGACATGCTGATAATGTGAAAGGCATTTATATGCTACAAAGATACTGCATGCAAACAAATTCATTAACATCTGATGCTTTCATAATATTCTGTCAAAAAAAAATATCCAAGTTATGGTTCTCAGTGTCACTTTATTGTTGTAAATTATTTTATTTCTTTTCTAATAAAGACAGCTGTGCTGCCCTCAAATTGCCACTGTTACTGTATCCGAAGTTAACTTTCACACCTTTAATCTTTCTATTTGTTCACACCTTTAATCTCTTTTATTTGATGTGTTTCCTCAGTGGTGAAGTCTAACCAGTGTGCCATGTTCTGCCCTGGACTGGTGGCTGTGTGCCTTCAAGAAGGTATTTGCATACAATAATAGTATGGATGAATTTAAATTAGCTGGGGAACACCATCCATTGGAGATGGTCTGCATGGTAAAATGAGCTGTACAGCCCATCTAGGTTTATATCACTTCAGAGGTGAACTTAAACTTTTCAGTTCTGACCAAGTGGTCTGTTGCTTGTCTTATTAACTCCCTCTGTCATGCACCACCCAAAATTAAGCCCCACAAGCTATGTCTGAGAAAAGTTCTTCCACAAGCAGACTCCTCTTGCTGGAGTGATTCACAAAAGCTGCTCCAAGTCTCTGAAGCAGCTGCCAAAGTGACCAGGGGATGACATTTTGGGAGGCTTCAGTGGAATCTTAACCTTGAAGTCTCACATGAGCAGCTGTTTCCCAGCACTGGCAGTGCGTTATCCTTTCCAAACAAATGCCTTTTTCAAAGCTATGGGTGCCAGTACATTTTGTTACACAGTTCCTAATCTACTTTGAAACATTTTCTTACAGAACCTGGAAGATGAGATGTACAAGAGAAAAGCATTTAGCTGATATTGTTGAAGATGGTGGGGAAGCACAGCTTGTGCTGTATCTAGAAAAGAGAAAGCACCAAAGAAAGCGGGGCTGGTCTCAAGTGTGTCTTCCTGTTCATTTTAAAAGTAATGCCTGTGTAGAATCTTTAATTCTGATGGAAATACCCGGCTGGCTTTCACGTGGTGGTATCTCATTCATGTGTAATTGTTGGGTCAATGTGCCTGTCACTTGTTTTATTTTGCTCATTGGTTGCATTTTTTATATTCTGCTTTTTCAGCAGCTTGCACGTTGCACAACAAAATGCTCAAGCTTACCCCAACATCTGTGGTCAGAAATGGCATTAAACAGGAGCAGAGGACCACAGGGACCTGTGGCTGGAATGGCAGAGAAGGTGAGGGAGCTCATTCTCCTCCATTTGTCCCCAAACATATGCTGTCTTTCTCTGAAACATGACCTGTAAGATAGGCCTTCTAATTAGAAAAAGTAATTAGAAAGCTGAAGCAGGAAGGCACCTAGGGCTGAGCTGTTCTTGGTTCTTCTCCCATACTCTGACCTGTCAGTGAGGTAATAGGGAACAAAAAATTCATGCAGAGCATTAAACATCTTTCAGATGGGGAAACTGCTGGTGAGAGGGAAGTGTGTGTGCCTCACCATGCTGGAACTGGGGCTGGATTACGTCCTACACAGAGTGTAGGTGTGCACATGCAGCTGTGAGGGAGGAGGAGGAGTACAGGGAGGAAGCAGGGGAAGAAACCCCCTTCCCTCTTGTCCCCCATATGCAGAAGAGGTAGTGCTGTGAGCAGGAGAGAGGCACCACAGCTAGGGGTGGGGAGGGGTGACAGAGGAAGCAGAGGGTCACTGGAAAACCCCAGTGGGTGTCCCACTGCCAATTCAGTGCCCTGTCCCCTGCAAAGCTGCCCCCCCAGCCCATGCCACCCACTCATCCAGCCCCCCATGAGGTGCTGTGGTCAAAGGGGCTCACTGGCTGTGGAGTCATTAGTGCAGGTTTCAAAGAAGTTCAAAACCAAAACACAGTGATGAAGTGAGGGAGTTCCTGTGCCAAGTGCCAAGCGAACCTGAAAGGTTAGTTCAGTCTTTAATGAAATTCCTGCTTCAAAGTCTCCTTTCCACCAGGGACCTGTGCTTTCTTTAAGCAATGTTTAGAGGACACCAGTCTGCAAGGGTAATCATCCTCGCCTCTGGCAGGAACGGCTCGTGCACTGGCATTTCTAAAAAGGGTCTCTTTGTGAATAATTGAATTTGTCTCTGGAGTTCAAGATTTCTTTTTCTGTAGGACTGGCTGTAGCTGTGCTTCCTCCTTAGGTACAGCTGACTGTAATTGAGGCAGAAGAAATGTATTGCAGTGGAGGGTTTTTTGAGCATGACACATAATAGGGTGATTGCCACAGAAAGAGTCATTTGTAGCATTTAAAATACTTCCTCCAGTGGTGAAGAGATCTGCAGAAAATAATTAAAGGATCTCCTACTGCCATTCTCTACTCCCACAGGAATGGTAAAAAATTTAATGCTGCATGAGATGTCCCTGTGCAGTGGGACAAGGACCCATCCTCGATGGTATTCAGGGCCCATCTGTTCCTGACACCACCTGGGACACCAGGGACTACCAACCAGGTCAAATGCTTGTCCAGCCTAAAAGAGAGCACTGTGGTTCACACATCCACTGGCAAGGTGTGTCACTTTCTCGGGCACAGCTTCTTCTCCTCTGAAACCTCCCAGCCTTGCAGCGATTTCTGGGTGTCTCTGGAATGGCAGGAAAAACCTGCACATCCCAGCTCTGAGACAATCATCCCTGTAGCTTCCCCACCAAGCACAAGCCAAATACAGGTGAGTCCTCCCTCCAGCTACCAACGAGGTCCACTGTCCCTGGATATGTTTCAGGAACTCCTTGCATCCTGGCCATCCGTAGCCTGGTGTGTAGCATCCAGCTGTGGCATTTGCAAAGCTGCCCGTAAGTAACTTTCCAGGGAAGGGCTAGTGGGGGAAGAAACTCTCACAGTAATTTGCTGTGAGCTGGACCTCAAGTCTGGCTCCAGGGAGGCGATGTCTCCCTGCCAGTAGGTGAGGTAAGTGCCATGTCTCAGAATGGGGTTTGCTGTCGTTTGCAGAGGCAGGACTGTGCTGCTCATGCACATAAATGTCAGCAGCAGGGTGACTATTTCAGGACCTGGGATTAAGGTAGGAATTGGGGCAAAACACAGCTCTGAATGGAACAAAACTCTATCATGCTGGGAGGTTTCTTTCTTGTCTGTCTTTAATCACCGAGCACAGCAACAGAGCTGGGTGGCTGCATTCAGCCAACACAATGAAACATGGCAGCAGTATATTTTTAGGATGTTATTTTAGGGGGGGGAACAAATTCTAAGGACAAGATACAGTGATCTAGCAACTCAAACAAGCTGCTCAGGGATTTCTTTGTCTCTTGAATGTGCCACACAGCACTTGGGCTGTCTTGTCAATTTGTGACGTGTGTTTCAGATCAATAAAAAAGCTCATTTAAGACAAAATGGTACATTCTCTCATGGTACAAAGCTTGCATGACCTGATCAGCAGAGAAGTTAAGGTAACTGCAATCATAAATGAAAATCCAAATTTTAGACTGAAGTCAGATTTTCTTGGACTCTAGTAACTGCAGGTAATCTCTGTGTTCTTTGTGGTCTTTGCTCTGAAGTGGAAACCAGAACATATCTCTTTAATATTTTTACTCCCTTCTATGGCTGTCAAGTACAATGGCTTGAATATTCTATTCATCCTCAGCTTCAGGACTTCTGGGACAGATCTTTCTCTGTCAGGTTTCTGAATGACAAGCAGAGATTTCATCACCAGGGAAAATTCCTTTAGCAGTAACCTGGGCATCCAGTGCATTTCCTACAAGTGCTCTTAGTGCATTTCCTCAGGTAGAAGAGCAAAGCAAACAAAAAAAGGGCTGTGCAGCAGCAATTATTCTCCAAGACGTGTGGAGCCCTGACATAGCCTGGCCAGCACTACTAGCTCCAGCTGGAGCCTATTTAAATGTGACACCAAAAGTTTGCATATGCAGAAATTAGGGGAGTGGTATAGATGTTGTTAGTACCTGGTAGGTCACAAAATAGGAAAATGACCAGAGAGTCTTTCTTTTTCGCCTTTAATTTGTACCTTGCATGCTGGAGGTATGGGGAGCTCCATGGTTAGCAGAAGTTGGCAGTCAGGAAAGGACATGTCAGGACTCAGCTCAGTCAGGGACTCCCTCCTGAGGAAGGACACTGCTGGCAGAGAGAGGTGCCTGTTTAAGGGTCTGTGACACTTTCTCTTCCCTGAGGAATGGGCTGTGACAGGCTCTGTCCCAAAGTCCAAATGGTGGGTTGTTGTCCTTGGGTCCCCGAGGATGGAGCTCTCAGGACAAGTGTCCTACCCATCCATACTGCCAAACATCCACACTGTGAGGAGCCAGCACATGACACACATCCACACTCTGTACATGAGGAGTCCTGCCCTGCTCTTTCTGGCTTGGAGGAAAGAAGCATGATAAGCAAGACCTCAAACCTGTTTCTTTCTGAAAAGCTGCCAACAGCAGCAAATTTGCATGACCTGCCTGCAATGAGATGCTTTGCTGGCAGGTGTGTGCCTAGCTCATGGAAATGCAGCCTGGAAATTCCAGGACAGCTCAGAAGGATGTACAGGTGACCTGCAATAAGGACAGGTGACAGGACTGCCAGGAACCATGCTCCTCCACCTGAGGGTGCTGCCATTACCAAAACTGACAGCTGAAGGACAGTGTAGGGATTAACCACACCAAGGAACAGTCATAAGAGATATTGGAATTCATCAAACTGTGGAAAATAATTTGTGCTCTTCTTAGGAAGAAAAAGGAGGGGGAAAAGTGAATGTAGAAAATCTTACTTCAATCTGTTTTAATTTCTGGAGATTGTTTTTGTCATTTTGCTGTGTTTTTTAAAGATATTAAGTAGAGAATATAGAAATAGTACATGTGAGACTAGCACATGAAGAAAATGAAGGAACAAAGAAAATCAGCTTTTTTGTATGCTATCTACCATATAGTACACAGAACACACAGAATCATCAGTGTTGGAAGAGACCTTCAAGAACAATTCCAACAGCTAATCTGGCACCACCATAATCACCCTTAAACCATATCCCCAAAAATTATATATTTCACACTTAGGTACTTGCCATGGTTTTAATAGTGTGAAAACCAGTAAACTGCTTACCCTGAGTTAATCTGAAAATATAAAGGAAAAATAATTGGTTTTCAACATGGTCTAAAATGTAGGTAATGTTTGTGTCTTAAAGCTTTCACAAGATGTACTTATTTTATCACTGTGGCAGGAAACGGAGGCTTTCAGTTTAATGAAGCATTTCTTTGAAGTCATGCTGAGTGGCTGTGCTGCACATCTGCCTGTCTGCACGGGGCAGGCCACTTCAACTTCCTTTTGTGAGGGGGCACCAAGAGAGCTACGTATTCACCAGAACTTCATCAGCTGAAGATGAAGGCAAGGTGGCTCTTCTCTCTCTTTGGTTTGCTCTCAGTGCCCAGTGTCACAGGTAAGAGTGTCAGGGGGACACCTTGACTCAGTTTGTGGTGGAGGGTGGTGAGGGGCAGGCTGGGATTAGTGGGTCTCACTTGGGTGAGCTGTAGCTACTGGCAATGGTTTTCTATTTCCTGACAACTCTCTAATAACCCTGGTTAGAATGTGCAGCTAGTAAGGAGTAAATGGCTTGTGCTGAGTAGCAGATTACTTAATTCAATATGCCTAACCTGCCAGAACAATCACTGGGATGAGCTCACTTGAAGTTAGGGCAGTGTGTCTTCCTCTCAAATGGGCCAAAAGGAAAACTGCTTTCAATGGGAAAATAAAAAATGTCTCTCTATCTTACGTACCTGTGTATGCAGAGAGAGGAAAAATTGAAACACATCAAGGCAAGAGTAAATTGTACAGGTGCAACCCCCTAAACAGATTCTTCCCTTCCTCTTCTCCACCTAGCCCCATGTGCTAATGTCTGGAGAAACAAGTTTGTCATTCAAGTAAAACACTCAGAAAAGTTGACTAAGGAGGGCTGCATCTTTGTCAGAGGGAACTTAAACCAAAAGCAGTCTGAGAAAAACCAAGAAAAAGTATGATGTTCACAAGATCCCACCCCTTCAAAATTCTGACCATGATAAACACAGGAATACTTATTACCAGCTGGGAAGAACAATTTTGTAGGATACAAAATTTTCCAGTTAAGAAGGGGAAAACTGCATGTATTTGACTAGCATAGAAGGATGCATCTTACAATCTGCAATAGGCTGTTCTTTTTTCTACATCACTGAGGCAAAGTGGTTCTTAAAATAAAAATAATTCATATGTGTATTCATAGAAAATAGAAAATCTTAAGTGCAAAGAAAGGAATAGAAGCCTGAAAATATGCACATGTAAGAAATAACTAGCGATTACAGAAAAATAGGAACTGGGGTTTTTTTTCCCCTGAGGATGAAATCCTCACTGAAGTCACTCAAAGGTGAAAGTGGAGGCCTCTCTATGCCCTTTGTGGAGATCAGACACCTAAATGTCTGGGAGTTACTCTAAGAAATTTCAGTTGGAGCACTAATGGACACTATTTGATTTTCAAAAATAAAGTTGACATAAAATGAGATTACTTATATTGGGATGCTAGCAAAAAGTTAAGAACATTTTTGCACAAAATGTTTTCAGTTAAAATAATCTAATGTGCTAGGCTACTAAGAAATAATGCTAATTAAAATGTTATTTCTACAAATATAACATTTTAACTCAATGTAAATTACTCAAGTGATTCTTCATAGGCATTCTTTATATAATCCTTAGACCTAAGGCAGCATCAGCATGAATATAAGAGAAAAAATGCTGTGTCTTTTGCTTGATAGTCTGATTACAAGATTCGTAATTACTCTTTCCTTAACTTTTACTGATGCAAACTTGTGGCGAAATCAGAGAGCATTTCCTATAATAAGCTCCTTAGACTAACAAAAATAGTTTTAGTAATTTTTCTCACAGCACAAGGCTGTGAGACTTGTCATTCAGGCTTATTTTTATTTACCCTCTTGCATCATCACGTCTTTTAGAATAAAAGATGAGCTGAACATGTGCAGCAATGAAACAGCAGAGGTTAATGCTGGCCATGGCCATTCAGTAGCTTTGTTCTCCACACATCTAATCTCCAGGTGTCCATGTCACCCTTCAGTGGACAGGTACCAAACGGGAGCCAGCTCTGTGGGGATGTGCCACCCTGCCCTTGTGCCTTTTCCCTGCCAAGCCAGAGCTGAGGGGGCACAGGGTCCCTGCCTGGCTCCTTCCTGGCTGAGCTGGGGGAGTGTGGGGCACACTGCAGCACAACTGAGGATGCCTGAGCCCTGGCAGGTGCCCCAGAGCCATGTGCCACACAGCAGAGCAAATGTCAAAGCAAAGGAATTGGTACCTGGCTTCTTCAAGTGAAGAAGGTGAGCAGTGGGCACTTGCAGCTGGCAGGACTGCAGGGCAAATTCCCAAAGCAAATATACAGGGATGTTATGATACACAGGGAGGATAAAATGGAGTGAAAATGAGGGGCAACAAGTCTGTACCTAAGGACAACTGCACAACTCGGTTTTTTTTCTTGGACCCACATGTCCTTTTGGAAAAGGGACTTTTTGTGTACGGCTCTCTAGCAGTGACTGATTACTCGTCTCACTGCAACAACCCCCTCCATAAATTCTTCATCTCCTTGAGTTTGTCAGTGCCCTGCATTCAGGGGTTTGGGGACTGCAAGACTCTTACTCATAGGAGGGAGGAAAGGCTATAAATCAATTCTACTACAACAGCAGCTAAACCAAGTGGTACAGGCTCCTGCTGAAAGCCCCTTCATTTCATCGACCCATTACTCCTTTATATGGCACACTAAGGACTGCCACCTGCTTTATGAAATTAATTGAGGAAGAAACCACACACAGCAGAGCAGCTCTCTCTGACACTGAGACAGGCACTCCTCTAGGACATGCAGGAGCAGTTTAATAACAGGGAGAAGAGCTTTCTCTGCTGAAGCCACAAGGGCAATGGGCAGGGGGATGGTGCAGGGAATTAGCCAGAGGGGATAGCTCATTTGTTCTTGCAAAAAGAACTGGGGAATAACTGCACCCAGCTTCTGCTTTATTTATATTACTTGAAAGATTTTCATTTTCACAGAGGCCCTCAGAGCTCTCATTTCTTTCACACAAGTATGACAGGACCTCCCTGGCCTCTTCCAGACACACATGCATTTGCTCTCCCAGTTTTCTCTTTACAGTCTGTACTGGTGGAGATTTTCTGTAGAGCTTCTTGCTGGGAAGCCTGTGGTTACAGTTGTAGGGTCCTCATAGTTGTCTGTGGCTAAGGCACCAAATCACGTCAAAGATGGACTAGGAAAACCTTTGTTTAAACATTACTTGCACTGAAAATGATCCTGTTTGTTTTTTCAGGCCAGACTGCAGATGTGATTACCCAGGCAGAAGTGGTCCATGCTCTGCCAGGTACTGATGTGACCCTGGTGTGCATGTTCCCAAAACTGCACACCACTCACATCATCCAGACACAGTGGACCAAGACTGATGGCAGCCCATCTTCCAAAATAGCTGTGCATCACCCCACCTATGGTACCCATTACTTCACATTTCCTGAGGCTCCTTACAACTTTTCAGTGTCCTTCAGCACAAGGAGGTGCTGCAGTGGGGATGACACAAAGTCCTTGTGTTCCACCAATCCAAATGCACCATCTGAATGCAATTGGTGGGCTCTGCATCTGGAAAATGTTACCATGTCCCTCAGTGGGCAGTACGAATGCACTTTTGCTACTTACCCATATGGGACAAAGGCTGCAAAAATTCAACTTACTGTCAAGGCAGAAGGTAAGTGATTGTGAATGAGAATTGCTGTTTCCTGATGGGATGGGGAAAAATATCAGGATAGATGAACACTTCTTGGTTGGTGATGGTGACTTCTTTGGGATTTATAGTGGTGCCACTGAATGTTGCTTATAGAGTTTCCTATTTACCAGGCACTCTTTACAACTCATGATTAGGAAACCTTATTTGTTTGGTTAAGTTAGACAGTAAAGTAAAAAAAGTTGATGAGGTGGGCAGTTGCTGCATTTTCATTTTGGAGAAACATTGTGGAGGAGACTGGATGAGCAGCTCAGGATATGGTGGGACTGAGGATGTTGGATCCTCAAACCATGTTGTGCTGCTGCTGTGGGCATGCAGCAGTGGGCAGCAGAAAGAGAAAACACCCTTGTCTGATTGAGGCTGAGGGCTGGCTCATGGAAATGCAGCTGGGTGTTAGCCTCATGGAAGGATGTGTGTCCCCACCACCAAAAACACACTGGAGCAAAGTGGGGAATTGCTGAGGAGAATCACAGGAATGGAGATTTGGCTGCTTCTGTCAGGCCAAAGGAAGCTGGAAAGCAGCATGACTGCTCTCAGTAAGTAAGCCTTAGGGGAGAGTGTGAACTCCAGGGAGGATATTTAAATTATCCTGGTAAAGGAATAAATTTATTTAAATCAGATGAGTAAGGATTTGACAACAAATTAAACAACAGTGGCAACTGTCAGTGTGGCAACTTCGGGAACAGCTATTTAGTGTCAGCAGTGAGGGCAAAAGCCCAAACTGCTATGAAGATGGAACTTGGCAGGGGTGTTGAGCAGGCTTGTTATTGTGCACATGGGGAACTGGATTTGATGATCCCAGAAACCTCTTTTTGACCCAGGTTTCTGCTAACAACTCAAGGAGGATTAAAGCAAACACAACAAACCTGGCACTGTTCCGTTTCAGAGCTGCAAGGCCAAGGTGCTCACTCTGCTTGTGCCCAGGGCTGTAGGCACAGCAGACACTCAGGAGTTAGGAGCAGGGTGGGTGCAGGTTATTTTAGGGGTATTTTGGTGTGCTCCCACTGCCCTACATCACAAGGCTGGACTGGTAGTCCCCATGCTGGACCCTGTTGCTCCTGCAGCAAGAGGAGGTCCTGCAAGACCCATGCTCAGGGATGTTTAACACTGATGGCCCCTGCATGGCAATGGCTCCAAGCATTTTGGTGCTGTTATCCTGGAGACACATCTGGGGCAGCCCTGCGGACCCTGATGAGCTCACAGAGGCAGAGGGGGAGCCAGCACCTCTGCCCAGCCCACAGAGGATGGATGGCTGTGTTTAAACAGTACACGCTGAATAATTGTGCCAAAGCTGAGGCTGCCACTCTACCCACTGTATGGGGGTGTGTTGTGGTAGGCTACCCTTTTGGAATTTCCCTGTGCTCCACAGGGCAGAGGGATCAAGGGGAGTGCAGTGAGGTACAAACAGTGCTGGTAACCCTGTGAAACCCTCCCACGCTTTCTGTTCTTCATGCAAAGTTTCTCTGTCTCTTCCTTAATACAGTGACTGTGCTAATCAGGCATTGGCTCTTTTCTCTGGCCCTTGGTTGGTACAGACAGGTTTCAATGCTGTTATTGCTGTCTACAGTGTGGGCAGCCCTTGTTCATATCAGCATCATTGAGGCTTTTTTCAGTAACTACAAGATGTAGCAAGCTGTGCTACTGATGACTGCTTGCTAGAGAGAACTAAAAAATTGACTTTGCTACCTTTCACAGGTTTGTGTTTTAGGGTAACCAGATCTTTTGCAATGAACCACTTCGACTCAAAAGATGGCAAAAAACCTTAATCCAGCCTATGAGTGGGATGGATAAAGGTGATAGTCTATGATGAAATACAGTTTTCATTTACATCCAAGTGAAATGAACCCAGATGCACCCAGTTTGTAAAAAGCTCACAGAGCAGCAGGCCTTCATAGGACAGACAGACAGACACAGAGGAGTTTAGCCAACGGGCTGTTAAAGGAGATGGGAGTCAGAGATGGGAGTCAGAGATGGGAGGGGGAAGCAAGCAGCTGGGACATGTGACTGTGAGAGCAGACAGAAGCTGTTTCCAGGCTGAACTCCTGGGGTCACTACTCATCTCCACTCTCATATTCTGCACAGTACTTTTGCATGGGGTTTGTCCCAGCAAAATCTTCTGTACAGTTTTGTTCCTGGAGAAACTATAGATTTGCTTGCTTTGTCCTTTCATTATCCTCTCTGCACTGTCCAGCCCTGTTAGGGATTCTGTACCCTGTGTCCTGCTGCAAGACCTGGCTCCTGAGATTCTTCACTCTCAGGGACAATGGAGGGAAGCTGCTTCTGCTGCTGGCTCTCCTGGGCACAGCTCAGGGCACTGCCTTTCTTCACATCTCTGTGGCACAGGCTGTGTGCTGGCACCATTGCTCTGTGCTTGGGTGCCAGGTACAAAGGAAGTCACAGTCACCAGAAAGTCCCCACTGACAAATAATGTGGCAGTCTGGGATAGCTGGATATTCTCACTCCCCTCAAGATCAGAAATAAATGAAATGCATGTCTGTTCTATCTCAACACGCAAGCCAGAGCTACCAGGGGAGCAGAGCTGAGGGGTTTCCCTGTGGTGTGTGCTGGTGCCTTGCCTCCAAGGGAGAGGGAGGGCAGGTCTGAGGGCAGGGAGGATGGCAGGATGTGCCCCAAGGGTCAGGGAGGTCAGTGCTGACCATGGCACTCACAGCATCTCCCACCCACCTCCACTGCTCTTCCTGTTCAAATACACACATGCACACTCACAGACCCAACATCTGGACCACAGCAGTGCACTGTTCACTCTGCCCAGCCTCCACAGCTGGATGGAACCCTGGATTGAGAATGGGTAGGGCAGGAGGTGGTGAAATGGCTTTTTAAATGGATGAGAAAGGAAAGAGTGACAAGTTTTGTGGCAGTGGGAAGGTTGGAGAATAACAAAAGAACCACTTACATGGAAAAACAGGGTTAATCTTAACCTAACTGACATGCTGAATAGCTTGCTTAGTGAAAAGAAGGTCTGCAGATATCTTCAGAGAAAAGGAAATAGAGGTGCACAAAATTGATGTGAAGGTTTATTGCCACAGGAAAAAAAATCTGTAAGATAAAAATTGAAGCTTCAAATTATTCTCAGCTCCGAAAGGAGACATTGTGATCCTTCAGTTAAGTAAAGCTTTTTTAAGAATTGCCAAAAAATTCAGATAATTCTGTGAATTGAGTCATGAAACTGCAACTAGAATCAGATGCAGGGCTTTCACTTTAAAAATGTGTCTGGGGCTAATGGCTGAAAATTACAGTTCCCTTCTAAACCAAAAAGTGCCTGTTCCTTGAATAGAAGACTAGTCTGCATTGGTTTTCAAAGCACAGTGAACATCATGTTTCTGATTTTCCTTCTTGGGTTTTGTTCTTGTTGTTGTTACAATGGTAAAAGAGGAGAGGCACTACCTGAAGAAAGTGTGGTTAAAGCAGACTTTAGAAATTCCATGCCTTGAGGATGCGACCTCAGAAAATTTGTCCACTTATCCTTTGAAATGGCTAGTGGTAAGTATTTTTCATCTCAAATATAAAGTTCAGAAAGAACTACAGGGTATTTTTGCAGATTGAAATGAAAATGTTCTACTCTACTGTGTCCTGCCTGCAGAATCCGCTAAAAAATTTATCAGTCATATTGGACTGTGATAATAAAGGGGAAAAGTATAACCATAAGGTTACAAAATATACACTGTGAATAACTGCTGTTAAGGAAACAAAGAAGGAAAATTCCATCTTAATTGTTTTGAATTTTTCAGGAGCACATACAGAGCAGGTCTAGGGAAAGTGGCTAGTATAACAAAACTAAAATACTTCTTGTGTTGGATTTCCTGTGAGTTTTTCTGTAGTGAAGCTTTAGTACCTGAAAAATACTTGGTTACTGTGAAGGATAGTGAGATATCAGGCTGCTTTGACATAGAAAAGAAAGGTACTGGTTAATGTTTTTGGTTTTGTGAACCTCTGCATCACAGATGCCACTGAAGACATGCAAACCCAGTTATCAAGCTAACCACATGAAAAACTATTTTTAAGCAATTTTCTGTCAGATATGAAGCTTGCTGCATTTTTGTACTTTATCTCACTTTCTGGATAAATATTTATATGCATATTTTAATGTAACCTTTTAGCACTCATTTCAGTGTGTACAGATAAGTATCAGTGAGCAGTGTCCTTGAGCTTTGCCTGTTCATTTATATAAGTTGTCACTGAGAAGCTGTAACTGTTGAGGATTTCCTTAAAGGTGACTTTCAAATAGTTTAGTTTTTTTAACCTTCTGTCCTGGTTCATTATCTATTTAGATCTCCCTTATGCAGGTCATTCTTAATATTAAAATTTTAAATCCTTTTGTAAGGAACACCCTTACCTTTACTTTGCCAGTTCACTCTACAAAGTAGCAGAGGAAAGGGAATAAAAACCCCAGAGGTCAGCACAATGATATATGTGTATTGCCATGCATCACACAGAGTAAAGCTTGCAAATATGTACTGAGGCACAGATGTCCAGGACATGCTGTCTGTACTTATAGCCAGGGCTGGCTGCCACACAGACAATAAGAGAGAGAAATTTTAGTTATTATTATCAGGTTTTTCTACTTAACACTCTAAAAGAGCCAAGTTTTCCTTGAAATTTCAGCGGTATTTAATATGTATGGGATGTTCAGCATCACTTGAAGACTGGTACAGTGAGAAAGCACCTCTGTTGCTCTCTCTGCAGGCTACAGAGATCAGGACTCACAAGACACAGCTATTTATTCTGTATTTTATTGTCAAGATGATGACTGCTCTTGGTATTGAAGTTCTGACAGAGAATATATTTGGAAAAAAAACCCCAGATGATGCAAATGTCCACTTACTACACAATGTGCAAGGGAAGCTTTTCATAGTGGGAATAGAGCTGGCTTACAAAAATATTTCTGTGTGTGTGTGTCCTGACTTCACAATTTTGTGGGTTTTTCTGTCCACAGGGTGAAAATGGGAGGAAAGAGGAACTTGTGACCAAGGAGCCCTCCTGTCCTGCTGTGTACAGGAACAGCAGCTTGCTGCAAGGGCAAAGAGTCCTCCTGGGTTTGAACAACTCCCTAAAGGTTTTCCCCACCAAAATCACTGATGATGGCAGAGTTTTTTCCTGCCACGTGCTGTACCACCCAGAGAGAGTCCACAAGAGCAGCACCACTGTGAGAGTATTTGGTAAGGGGCTTATGCCAACTGCCTGCTGCCTTGCACTTGCAAAGGTGACACTCCTGTCTGGTTCTGAAGCCAATAACTTTTGACAGATACTGGGTTTTTTTAAATATAAACATACTTACCTTGTCATTTTTCATCTGCAATGATGTAAAATGTTAGTAAATAACCCTGTAGTTCTTAGAAGAATTTGAGTTCATTCCTTCAATTTCTGGCAGGAGAAAATAGCAGATTCATTGCACATATATCAATCTCACTGTCATGCACATGGCAAGAATCTTACCCTGATGTGTAGGCTTATGTTGGGATTTTGTGGATTACAGGGAAGCACACTGGTCAAGATCTCTGTGTCCCAATGACCATGCTATCTGCGGTCAGGAAATCATGTCCAAAATTTAGTAAGCAGTTTGGAACTACAGCTCTAGCAAAATCATATCCTTAAAGGCATGTGACATGCAACTGCTGCCAAAGGCTCTGGCTCTGGAAATGAGGGCCCTGGTGGGGGTCTCAAATTGGTCAGGAGTGGCAAACATGTGGGCTGGCATTTTATTTTGTAAGCCTTCTCCATCTTTAGTTACTTGCCTTGTTCCCTTTCAAGTGGCTTAGGTACTGCTCTGCTATTACTGAGGTACAGCTGAATCAGAAAATTGCTGCCCACATGAAAACCAGGCTTTATTTTCTCTTTAGAGATCAGTTGGTCTGGAAAACGTATTTCCAAAGCTCTGAAAATAAATGAGTATTAAACACTGGGCCTGTCAACAGTCCCTTGACTGTAGCTGATTGTCCAAGGAAGCCCACAGCTTGAGGATGGCATGGCCATTCAAGGCTGATGCTCTGAATTCAAAGAAAGGTTCAACAGGGAGCAGCTGAATAAAAGCAAAATGTGTCTGGGGGCTGTTGGTCACTGATGTAAAAGAAATAACAATAGAAGTTAGTGATCTGAAACCTCCTCTTGCGTTTGCATGATTCAGACACTTTTTAAAATCAACATTTCTCAAATAGCAACAGTGTTACCTGGGTAAACATTCAAGGTAAACATTCAAGGATACCAATGTACTTGAACTCTCTCTCTTCCATCACTGCTGATGCTCTTGCCTAGATTTGCGTGTCTCTTACTAAGAGGGTGCTTTATTTGGCTTTTTCTCTGAATTACTGTGAGATGTGTGCTTAGCTGTGCATGAACCCACATCAGAATATCAGTACAGCAGGGTACAGAGGCCAACCAGAGAGAGCAGCTGTGTCCCTTGGTGGTGACCAGTCTGCATTTCCCAGTAAGAGCTGGCTGGCTTTGGAGCAGGGTGCTGTGCCACCAGCCTCTCTCACAGGGGTGCCAAGGGCAGAGCTGGGTGCAGGGGCTCCCTGAGAGCCCTGAGGTTTGCAGTGGGTGCCGAGGAAAGCCTCTCAGAGCCCAGGTAAGTCAAGTCCACCACTCAGAGGAAGTGTGCTTTTGTGCTCCTAGCCCTTCCATGTCTGAATTTTGCAGGTGAAATAACTATTTTGCATCCTGTCTCACTCTTTCCTGTCACCATTTGCTGAAGTCATGCCACTTATGACTGCCCCATGCCAGCCTTTCTCCATTTACTCTCTTGTGCAGCAGCAGGAGGAGAGACCAAGAGCAGAGGGCTCAGAGCCTGCCCCGAGCCAGCCCACATCCCTGTGCAGCACTGGCAGAGACACTGCCCAGAATAATCCAGCACTCTCTAGGTGACATCTGGGAACAAACAGCCCTTTCAGATGGCAGCACCTCTCCTGCTCCTTGTGCTGACCAGAGAGTAAAGAAATGAGTATTTGTGTTCTGGCAGTTAGATCCAGCCTCAAAAGGGTGGGACAGGACCTGAAGATAGTATATGCATACAAAGCCAACAGCACCTTATGTTGGTTATATCTGTCATCCTGGCCATTAGCAAGGACACAGCTAGGGGAAAAGGCCAGTTGAAACCTGGGGAGGTTTTCCCATCTTGGTAAGAGAGCATCTCCCCTGTCACCCAAACTCATGCAATCAAACCCCTCAGGCTGGGTGGCTTAAAAGTAGGGCAGGGAGGGCAGGCAGCTATGGCAGCACTGAGCTGTAAAGGACAGGAGGAGGAGAGGGAAACTCCTCATGTAGGATCCCTCTGAAAAATACTTCAGGCAGGGCTAAACACAGCAGAGACAGGCCAAGCCTGAGGGGCTCCAAGTAGTGTTCCCTCACTTGAGTTGCTCAAGGTGGCCCAAGCAGGGCTGAGAATTGGACCAGAGAGGATGGAGAAGGCATGAAAAGATCTCTCAAGGAAGTTGAGAGTCTTGGTATGTTGGGTAAAAACAGATATTCAATCAAGACAGCTCTTTTTAAGAGGGTGCTTTTGGACTGAAATACTTTAAAATATTTCTCTTCCATAGTAGAGTTCCTTTAGGTACAAGTTTCTGTGAAAAGGTACAGCCTTTTCATGTCTAACTCTACCAAATATTGATTTCTCCTTTTTGTAAGAGTAAAAGCTCAGCAACAGAAACTACTGAACTAAATATTGAATTTCTGCTAGATCCAAAACATTGGTAAATATCCTAGCAAGACAAATGAATGTCAAAGTGTTAACAGGGGCTGAGATGTTAATTGGAAAAGATCTATTAGACCATTCAGAGTTATGCATGAGAGCTGCCTGCCAGAACAGCCACCCAGCAAACACATCTTCTGAGAAAGCAGAGGACAGAGCTCAATACAGGTGTGGACAAGCATACTCATTCTCCTCAAAAAAACAAAAGGAAGAGCATGTACTAGACCAGACATCATTTAGCCTCCCAGCCAACTTCTGCAGTGATTAGAGGATCCAGTTTACCAGACTTTCCCTTGTATCTGAAAAAGTCTGTCTGTATTCTGCCAGCTCCACTGCCATCTGTATAGTTTTGGCAAAGAAGAAAGAATGAAATCTTAGGACACTAATTTCCTGATAGGAAGAATCTATAACCTCTGCCTCACCCCACCCACTCTCCAAAAAGCAGAAAAATCCAAACCCCAGAAGAGATTTTAAAAAAAAAGGAAATTCCACTCAAAAAAAGTACCAAAGGTCCAGAAAACCATAAGGCCATGATAATTAAATGTAAGTCATGCCCAGACAGAATCCATCAGTAACATCAGGCAGAAAAAAATGGAAATTAAAAATAAAGTCAGGAGAGTCCCTGGTGGATTAGCCATATAAAACAACAGGGAAACCTGAATATTTCACCTCAGGGGGGAATGTAACTAACTGAGGTGGTCTTATACCGATTAACATGGTAAGAAAAAGAGAAAATTATATTAATGGTAGAGATTAAAGTGTGGTTTATGTTGGAAAGATAAAGAATTTTGGGTCTCCTAAGTAATTCAGGGAGACCACCTGTTTCCAGTCCAGTTTCAGGGCTCAGAAAGGGCCAGAATCAAAATTTATGTGAGGCTTTGAGATTTGTTATATATTAACACAGTTTCAATAGTCCTTACTTAACAAGCCAGTCAATATTGCTCCAAAACAGGCATCCCAATGGCCAATTTAGAAATGTAGTTTAGAGAGGCTTACCTGACAGCTTTAATTTATACAACTATAAATATAAATATACAGCTGTATAGAACCAAACCAAAATGCTGCAAAAACAGAAGAAAACAGTATTTTGTTTCATGTGGATGTGGCCACCAGTGCCCTGCTGCTCTGCTGTGAGGGTGGGCTCTGGGTTTCCTGGCAATGCAGGAAGCATCTGTGGGGGACACTGTCACACGTCTGCCCAGGCAACAGAATGTGGGCAGCTGGCACTCAAAACCAATCAACATTTTGGGGAATGGCTAAAGCCTTTGGAGATACCTTTGGAAGGCATGCAAAGGAACCAGCAACTTGTGTCTGATTTCATGGGAAGGGTGGCTCTGCTGCCAGAGCTGTGACTGCAGGATGGTTTCAGTTTGCTTCCCCAGCAAAGCCACCCAAGCCTAGTGCTGGTAGGAGGTGAAATGCATCCTGGATCCTGTGGCAACAGCTGCTGATACAGCCTTGTAAACCACTTCCTTGACCTCAAATTGCAGCTCTGCATGCTTTTTTATCTTGCTTGATGTGTGGCTGGAGGTAGGATTTAATTTCCACTCTTCTTATGAAACAAGGTGGTTAAGTGCTCTCAGAAGCTGTTACTGTGATTTGCAGTGTCCCTTTCACTAACACAGTTATGTTTGCTTTTCAGCTTATCCTGAGATCCTCATTAGCCTGCAGGAGGGCTCAGCCAGCACCTTGCAGAAGGTGAGCAATTTTGGAGCAAAGAGTGATGCCTGTGACTGCCACCATGCCACCCCAGCAGGGCCAGGCAAGCTGGGCTGAATCAGGCACAGGAGGCACCTCCAAAGTGACTGAGTTCAAGGGCAGCAGGCAAGGCATTAACTGAGGTGCTCATGCCCCTTGCTCTGAGCCCCACAGCAGTGAGCACAAACCAGAGCTAGCTGAGGACTTCTCTGTTGTGCAGGCCTCTGTTTTAGTTTTGGTAATGGTAAAACCTAAAAGTCTGCTGAATTGCACTGGTCATGCTTGGCATAAAACGTATTTATGGCTCATATGACTGACTAGCTTATATGTGCTAACCTCTCTGGCTACTGCCTATGGTGCTTTGCTTCCTGTTCCATCTCTCCAAGTTAAAGCTTTTGATCTGCAAGTATCTCAGATCAAGGTGGTTTTCCTTGGAAACAGAGCTCATGGGCAGGTAGAACCTTGTACTATCCATAACCACCCACTTCACACAACCCATGAGTCAGTGGGTTCTGCAAACTGGTATAACCTTCCTGGTGACCTATTTCTGGGTGTTTAGTCCAGGCTTTTTGTCTGCATTGTCCTGTTGAACAGAGCAAGGGGTGCTGCTATCACAGGACTGGGAAATAGAAACTCCCCCAAGAGCCTCTGTCTGTTCTTCACCTCCAAACAAACATCGACTTCTTTACTTCCCTTTTCTGCCTTTTTTTTTGCAGGGCTTAAATCTAGTGAGGATATCAGATTTTTATTTTTTCATAGGAAGAATTTAGAAAGTATTATGACCTAAAAGTTCCTGAAAAATAAGGGACTAATGGAGAGGAAAATAGGAGAAAGCAATTGCACTACAAGCTCAGGTGCTGTTTACCATGGCAGGGAAAGAGTTTCAGCTGGATACTTTCAGCCTTCCTACTGAATGATTGACTTCTGCTGGCTTCAATACATCAAGCTTGCCTTCAACTAAGTGTGGGAACCACTTCTNAGAGTTTCAGCTGGATACTTTCAGTCTTCCTACTGAATGATTGACTTCAACTAAGTGTGGGAGCCACTTCCTTTGAATGAGGCAGCAAGAGAGGTTTGTGCTGCATGAGTAGCACATGCTTTTTTCTTCTATTGAAAAGAACAAGGCCATTTCTCATATAACAGTGTTTAGTACTTAGCAGTGTCATAACGTAAATAAACATACTTGGGAATATATTGGCAGCATGAGGATGAGACCTCTCACCCTGCTAGTGCCCAACCCTTCATCTAGCCTTGATTTTGAGGTCCTGCCTATCTACTGTTTGCCAAGAAATTAAACTGAGCACAAACACACAAATTATTCTTTGGAATAATTGGCATAGAACCAGGACTACTGCGTCTAAAGTATCCAATTCCTCGTGATTTCTGGAAATCTCTTACATATTGTGTCTGCTACAAATGTATCCAATTTTGTATATTGAACATATCATTGGGCTAGGCAGTCTTTTTCATGGGAATTGTCTCTTTATCTGCCTAATGAAGAAAGGATTTACATGGCAATCAGAAAATGTCTATTCTCCTCATGCACACACTATGCACATTACCAGTTCAGTGTTTTTCCATGTGAGTGTTTGCTGCTGGGAGCAGGAGAGTGGGGGTCACTCTACATCTCTCCAGCCACAGCATAGGATTGGAGTGGACTGGTGTCCTGATACCCCGGGCAACAGGGGTGTCCCTGGTGTCTGCAATCAGAAAAATGGGGAGAGTGGGCAAGAAACACAATCAAGAGGAAGCAAGTGCTTCCTTCCAGAGCAGGACTGTGAGTAAACAAGCACTGTCCATACAGGAGTTTGGAAGCTGGCAGCCAGGAGGGAAAAGTCAGAAGCTCACCTAAGATACATACATATATATTATGTGTGTGTGTGTGTATAAATGTGTATATGTGTAACCTAACAAGTGCCTTGTGCTGCCCCACAGCCCAACGTGAGCTGTGTCGTGAGGAAGGCGTTTCCCAAGCCAAGGCTCCTGTGGTACATGGACAGAGCAAAGCTGATGGAGCAGCCTGGAGGTAAAGCAACCTGGGAACCAGCACAGCTGCAGGAGTGGTGCCCAGGGAAAGCCATGACTGTTACCCCCTCCTGCCACAGGGAACCTGCAGGGCTCTATGGCTGAAGATATGGTTTGGCACGACCACACCATTCTTGCCAAATCTTTGACAGTGTCTCAGCAAAGAAACCTGCAGCTATATGAGCCTGCTTTCCAGTACCAATATTCTGCACAGCTCTGACATACATTTTGGAGTGTAACAAGAGGGTCTTTTCTTTTCTTCTTCCTCTCCCTAAGAAATTTCTGTGGTACAAGAAGACTTGCAAGACAGTGAAGGTTTCTATGAGTTGAGATCAACACTGATGCTGCAAGGGACCCATGAGACACATAAGACATTCTCGTGTGTGTGTCTGTTTCCCTTCCTGGGAAATGAAACAAGGAATATTTCATCAGAAGAAATATTTGTTTCCTTCGGTAGGTTTTTCATAGATAGGACACATCTAAAATGTTAAGAACACCAAACACATGTATTCTCTTGTTATTTAAAATACTGAAGAAATGCCAAAAGTATAGAAGCTTTATTGTACAAGTTCATCATGCAGCTTGAACTCTCTGGCAGTTTTTTTGGCTCAAATCTTTGCTCAAGTCTCTGAATAAGCTAAGAAACTCCTGCACAAACAGAAGACACTTGTTTGTTTGGGCAGAATCTTGCTGTACTTCCCATACCCAGAAATACTCTAGCACAGCCATATGGCACCAGTGAGCTATTATAATAATGTGTTTGTAATGGAGCACTTGTGAGAAACTCAGCTCAGACTCAGGGCTATGTTACACACCTTCAGTAAAATATGCAAAAGGCTGCACCTCTGTGGATAATGGAGAAACTCCCCATAAACTGGGCTGTAAGAATTAGCCACATGATAGGGGAACTGGGGAGAAATACTGTCCTGCTTTTTTGGTGAAAGCAGGAGACTTGGCAGTGCAGTTTTCAGCACCGCTGAGGATGCAGGGTGACTGCTGAGAAGGGCACACAGATTTCCTTTCTTCTTGTGCAAGTCTCCTCTTCAGGTGCAAATGCATATTTATACCTTCTTAAATTTTTAAAATTATGTATGCTACCTGCTGCACAGACAATACAAGTGAGCTGCTGATCCCTTAGCAGCATCTAGGGGCACGTCACCCGCCGTGGCAACTACTTGCAGCTTACCTGGGTTCTCTTGTGGCTCTCTATATTCCTATTGATTTGTTTTTCCACAAAGTAAGACTGCAGCAAAAGCCACAGCTTACTCCTCTGGAAACACAGCTTCAGATGGGAGGGAGAAAAATCATAGTTTTTTCTCAAAATTACTAATTTCCCCCAGTTTGCAGTTTTCTAGAAATGTATTCACATTGAAGAGCTGTCAGTTAAAGCAGTCTGTGTTCTTGCCTGCAGACTATGCTAGTGCTAAGATACATGCACTCTGTATAAAAATTTTAAAGTATTTAGATGTGACAGAAAGAAAAGAATTACATTAATTCTCAGCCATATCTTCTGCGAAGGTGCATAGTATGACACAAGCCCAAACTAAATTTTCAGCCTTTAGAACTACTTTTAAGAACTGCTTTAATCTCTCTTTGTTTTTCCTTTACAGACAGTAAGTCAAATGAAGCCTCAGCTGAAGTTTTTACTACCACGGTTTCAGATGGTAGGATACATCAGAGAATAAAATAACTTGGATTGTGTTCGAGGTGCATTTATAACATCCTAAAGCTGTTGTAGAATTTACTACTCTAAATTGGTAGAAATGAACCCCTTTCTGCAGCTTTAACTTCAGAGAAAATACTATAAACCAATATTTTGGTGATGTAACCTATTCTAATTAAAACCAAGCATAATTAAACTCCAGCCTTGAGGGGCACTTAATGTTATTTCTGATGCTTCAGCTGGCATTTGAATATAGCTCTTTCAGTACTGAACTAGTAATTAAAAATAATAGCTCTGCTAATGGTTCTACCTTCTGCTTGAGTACAGAGCCAAGATCCCCAACACTTTTGCCATGTTAAAGAACTGAAAGGATGTTCCTTAATTTGTGTAAACTTGGTAAATCCCTGCTCTACCCCTGCAAGTTTGTCTTGTTATCAGCTTACTGCAGGCAGATAAATGTTCTCTCCACACCTCAGCTGAAGCCCTTTGGAAACATCTCTCCTGGAGCAGTTTGCTCTGCTCTGCTCTGCCTGGGAGGCAGCTGCACTTTAGCAGGGGGCTACATGAGTGTGTCAGAGAAATGCTGTAAGTAGATGGCATGAAAAAAGTATGGGTTTTGTGGGAAAAACTTCTGCAAGAGCAGGTAGTGGCAGGCCCTGGGGGCTCAGCCAATACCCCACTGGGCACTAGAAAAGCATCCCAGGTATTGGGGGGCCCAGACAGAGGGAGACTTTTTCCTCTGCAAGGTGCACTCTCAAGGGAAGCCTAGCAGGTTGCATCAGGTCACCACCCTGCTTCACCTTGCACACTGCAGAGCCCTCTGGGAGCCAGGCACGTCTCAAAGAGCCCCACTGCTCTGGGTTTTAGACCTGCTGCATCTTTGGTAAGGAGTCCTTTATGTCAGCCAGCTGCTGTGAAATCCCTGTTAGCACAGGCAGGGCTAAGCTGGAATGCAAATGGAAGAGCAGCAGCCAAAGGAGGTACAAGTGTCAGCTCAGAAAAGCAGCTGCAGGGTGGATGGTTACCTGTCTGTGCTAAGATCCAGTCCCACCCAACACCCTCCACATGTGCCTGACCAGAGGTACTTTCTGCCTGCCTTCCCAGATATGTTTTGCTAATTAAGTTTGTGAGCTTTAGTTGCTCACTTCCTTCATGGACCTCTTTGGGGAGATGGAGTCCATCCTCCTGGCCTACTCAGGGAGTCCTTTGCCTCTCCTGCTGGGAAAAAAATAAAAAAGGAAGAAAACAGACATCTCAAGACATATATGCTGCTTAGGCAGGATGGTGTCTATGCTGAGCTTGCCTGTGTGGTTAACAGTTTTTAATTAGAAGGAATAATTCCTCCTCCTCTTCTCTGAGGACTCAGTGAGCACTTTTCAGTGCAGAGTGTCTCTGAAATTTCCTCTCAGAGTTGCAGCCTCTGAAGTGCCTCATGGATTAAACTGTGCAGGTGCCATCACCAGGTCATAAATGTTATCTCAGCATCTGTGCCCATATGGTGCACCTCTTTGTATGGAATAAACCCATGTGATTAATTTCCTGTTTCTAAGCTGAGGTGCCAGGGGCTCCAAAGTTTTTTTCCCCAAAACCTTTGCTTCCCTAGGGATTTCTCAGCACAGTTACCTCAGGTGCTTCATGTTTCCTTCTGGACTACTTGGCTGAGTTGTGCATGGAAAGATTATTTGGAAATTAGGTGTGATACACTTTCTTACTCCTGAAACTTTCAATCACCCATTTTCCTAAAGCATTTTCCTAAAACACCTTTCTCATGCTGAATGTTTGCTTTGATCTGTTCTAGACTTTGGTAATTCAACACTTCCATCAGCTGTCATGACAGCCTCAGGTAAAGGGGAAAAAATACTTTATTACTTATTCAATATACGTAGGATCTCTGCCTGACCACTGCCTAAATGTCAGGCACACAGAGTCAGAGGTGTGACAGGCAAAGGTCAGTGTGCTCTGGTACTGACAGCACCAGTGTGCTGCTGCTTGGGAATTTGTGAGCTGTGAGGTTACCCAAGCAGAGATCTGACAGAAATCTTGCTGACACTGCCCTGTTAGGACAGCAGGTAAAATGGCATGCTGAATATTTAGATATTATTCTGATGTATTTTTATAAAATTGAATAATATGCCTATGAAACTGTAAAGAAATTTGTCCTGTGGTGACAGAGAGGTGCATGTGATAGAAAAGTTAAAGCCATCACTTTTCCTCGACCCAACAGCAGGGCATCATTCCCATTCATTAATTATATAACTAACTCTGTTTTACCAGAGCATGGATATGGATAATTACATAAAACTATCTTCAGCAACTGAGAGGAAAACTCGCAAGAGCAGGTGATCTCCTGGGCTGACATGGCTGTGGCCTCCTGTCAAGGACCATTTCTGGCAAGGCTTTGTCTTAGCTGGGGAGCAAAACATTCAAGTGCACGATCCACCCCACAGCAGTCAAACTGAACCCCGTGTATAAAAGCACAAATAAGCAGTTCCTGCAGCCAACCAGCAGGAAAGGGTCAGCAGTGATAACATCAGCTGTCTGCAAGTGCCCACTGGAGTTGTGAAATGTGTTTTGAGCATTTAGCCTTAACTCCCACAGCAGGATTTCTGCTGCACAGCCTGCATTTACCCAACAGCTACTGCAAGCTCTTTGATCTAGGCTGTTTTGTGATTTATTAACATTATTTTCTAGAGAACCTATCGACTAAATGTGATACCATGTAAACTGTCTTTAGAGCACCAGTCGACATCTGTGGCCTCTCTGGATTTCACAAGTCAAGCAAATTTGGCTCCTGCTTCCACAACACAAGGTAATCAATTGAATCAAACTGTTTTCTCTATTGCTTCAACAACGTAGAAGAAAGACACATAAACACAATAACCATCTTACTTTTTTTCAAGCAAGAAATTTAATGTCCATTGAAGTTCTTTTCCTAGTGCTTTATGCACTAGAAAGTACACTAACCACAGTCAGTGTAACCACAGTTCAGGAATAACAAATATATGAGAAAATGCTGTCTTGATTTTATCTTTTTTTTAATGCTGTGTTTAGGATATAGTCATTAATTTTGGCAACTGAACAGACATTGAGTGTTATTAGTGTTTACAAAGAAGTTAATTAATGTTATTATAGTGTTTACGAAGAATATCTATTTTCTTTGGTTAAATATCATACCTAAATAGAATACTGGAGGAAGATGCTAAACACAAGGCTTTGGCCTGCCCCAGGAGAGCTCTCCTTGGGAGCTGAATCACTCAACATAAAGCCCAGGGGCTTGCAGAGGCTTGACTGAGATATGCCAAGGCAGGAACACAGATTGCAGCAGAGCTGAAATGAAAGTTTGCTGCTTCTCACTCTGCCTTTCCCATCCCCAAAACAGAGACACTTGCCTGGCTGACAGCAGAGCAGTGAAGCTGCTTGTCCAAGTGGACTGAAAGCCCTTCTGTCTCAACAAAAAAAAATACAACAAAGGCTATAAATATTCAATGTGAAGAGAGAGGATTCTTCTCACTGAATTATACATTTTCTCTGGCTGAGGTGGTACGAGTTCAAACTCATAATGTAAGATGAATCTGAGCCATTTTTCTTCTGCAAGTAGCCCAGGAAGCAATTGCCTTTTAACCAGTGGTCCCAACATGTGCCAGTCATGTATGACAAGCCTGGGCTAGCACTTCTCCTCTCTGGCTCTCTGCTGGTCCTCACACTGGTTCCACCATCAGCTTCTTGAGAAAACCCTCTGGGCTACAGCCAGGACAGGACACCAAGCCCAAGCCTTCTGTTTTAGTCCACTGGTTTGGTTCAGTTCCTGTTATTTTGCAAGTTTTTAGTGAAAATCTAAGAGATAGCTGAGAACAGATATGAGAGAAGAGTGCATGTATATAGGCAAAAGGAGAAAGAGGGGAAGCAAAACCAAGGCTGCTAAAACTGTAGCCTGGTCTTGTTTAGCTTCCACAACCACTCCATCACTGAGCCAGAGATGCTTAGGCTTTGAGTGATGAGTTACAGCTGCAGTTCACCTTTGCAGGTTTGTTCAGATGGCTTGATATTTTTCCAAAAATGAGACAGTTGTTAAGAAATATGGATTAATTTTAGTAAATGTGAAATAGTTCTCTTGGGAAAATGAAGGTCTATATGCTAGCCTCCATCTGTCTGTGTTTGAATACCAGATAAATAGCTAGCTGAGCTATAGAAATCTTAGCGCTTAAAAAAATGCTTAAAGGAAAATATTTAATCAGTTGGTATTTGGCATCAAACATTGCAGGTGTGACTATTGTACTCTAACTTTTTGAAAACTTCCTTTTGCTAGTTGGGAAAACAGTTTTGTTCCATTGGAGCTGGTCTAAACTCTGATTTATGTATGTTTGTTCATTGCTCTACTGGTTTCAGGTCGAAACAAGCCAGTGAACTCAAGCCCCTGAGGTTCACCTGAAACTAAGCTGAAATATAAAAATGCTTCAAATGTTTTGTCTAAGTTTATTTACCTATATCAGTAAAACTCCTCTTGAGTTTCTAGCTTGTGACAGGCTTTCAAACCAGACACAGCTTTGTGTAGTGGCTGTCTGAGGGAAGCCAGCATCTCGAGTAGTGGGCTACACCTGTTTGTCAGAAAACAGGGAAGAAAGAGGGGGGAAATGAAAAAAAAAGTGATATGGTTCCCTAAATCAATTTTTACAAGCTAGTGTGGTTTTAGCAGGAGCACTGATTTCCACCACAGAGGCAAAAGGCTACACCAGTGCCACAGCATTCAGTGAGACTTTGGCAACAGCATGTGAGGAGACAACACTCCTGTTGTCCTGCACAGGGCTGCAACAGAGGAGCTATGAAGCCAGAGTGCAAACATTGCACCAGCTTAGTGAATATTGGGTTGCAAATCTACAATAATCTGGAGCATCTTGCAAAAACCACAGCAGCAGGTCCTCAATTTGTGATGGGTTTTTGCAGAGCATTAGCTCTGTGGTGCTTATTTTCAGCTGCTAGTTGAGAGTCACCACATCACCATGCAAAAATCATTCCTAAGCATGGAAAAGTTGTGTCTGAGCAGAGGCCAAAGTCACGTGGAGTAACGTGTACCAGATTTTCAATACTTCACAAAAGCAATTTCCCTGTTGAGTTCCACTGAGTTAGAAGATAAAGGCTTGGGTCTCCAAGCTGTCAAGGATTTGCAGTGGCAAAAGAGGAATGAAAAAGATATTTGAGTACCTCGGTTTCATTAGACATATTTATTTTAATAATATTACAATTTAGATAGTTGCTAGGCAGATGTAGTGAGTGCTGAAGGTAGTTTATAGATGAAATAAATTGCTGGAGAAGCTAAATAAAATCGCAGAGCAGCAGTGAAATAATGAGATAATGTAGAGTAATAAAGGCTGGCTAATAGAACATTGAAAGACAGCCTCATTAAAGATCAATAAATCAATAAAAAAAAAACCTAGGGTGAACATTTTTTCGCTAGTCTTTCCCTTTAGAAAATCTCTGCTCAGCAGTATAAAGCCCAAAGTGACTTTCTTTTTTAACATCTTGGTTTGCCTTTGTGCTTTTGGAACAGGCAGGACCTGTCAATGTGCTTTTGCATTTGCACGGGAGCTGTCTTTTGGCTGAGGCACAAATGTAGCAGCCGCTTTCCATGTTGTGAATGTATTTTTGGTAGCACTCTGGTGCTTATCTACCCTCCTACAACCCAGAGCTATGCATTTAAACCCCAACCTTGTGACAGCTTCTAATGCTTCACAATTCTGCTCTTGCACAGCTTGCTGGTTGAGATTTTTGCTAAAAGTGTGCTGAATTACTCTACTATTTGCAGGGGATAACATGTTTTGCTCCACTCATCCATCCCACATCCCTGCTTCCCTACACCTGTGCCTGCCTGAACACCATGAGATAATGGCCTCAAAGGGTCCTTGGGTCCAGCAGCTGTAATTGAGGGCAGTTTCAGAGCACACAGGCACCAGGGAGCCTGCTGAGGCATACACACTTATCCCTGTGGCCTCCCAGGGCCACTGGGCTCCTACAACAGGGATTACCATCATCATCTTGGTCCTGGGATGCTCTAACACAAGCCACTATGTAAATAAGAATAAATAGTGCTCATCAATGTGCTGTGTAGAGCACAGCGCTGTCGGATCTCTGAGTGTATGTCCTTTTTTTTTTTGTACATAACTTTGTAAAGTGCCATGCATGTTACAAATGTGAGATGTGTCATGCCTGTTCACATAAAATCAAACTCCTAATAAGCAAGGAGAAAAGAATTGAATTAATATCCAAAAATTCCAGTGAATTTTTAGAGTGCCCTTAAATTGGACTGATTTTCATACATCTTTTTAATGCACACATACATACACACACACACACTCGAACTCTCAATTTCAGTCAAAGCCAGCAAGCGTCTCACAATAAAGAGACTTTCTTGGTTCTGTCTGGTAAGTCATTAACATCATTTAAAGCAGGGTTTTTGTCTTGGATTTATAAATCAGCAGTTATATCAGAGACTCTCAGGTTCCTCTGTTATTTCATTTGTTGTTTTCATCAGAGAAAGTCAAAGAGTACAAAATAGCCACAGTAGACCCTAATGAAGTAGTCATGTACAGGCTTGTAAGATAATTGAAGGTCATTATTTCTTTTTGTTCAAATTTGAATGATTCCACCACTGAATCCTCACATCAGAAGTGCCACGGGAGCTCTGGAAATGTGCCATTGTCTAGTTGAGTATTTTAGCATTGTCTAGTTTAGTATTTCAGAAGCTGTGAATGTCAAGAAAAAACAGAAATGTATCCTTATGGAGCACTGTTCTTAAACATCAGTAGCTTAACTTATTAGGAAGGGAAAACATTTTCTATAAACAGATGATAGATCATTTTTGTGGTTCAGACAGTACTTGACAGAGGAGTCTGAGGTTTTGCTCAGTCATGACAAAGGCAGACTCTTTATGTTGCTGCTAAGCCAGTTAATATCTTTATGGTTCTCATTACCATCAAAGAGGTAAAAAGCTTATCATTCTTCCAGAGGGCTGTGCAGCTCAAAGCTGGCTCAATGCTATCCTGCTGGAACATCTTAACAGGTCTTTCTTTCTTTTTCTTTCTTTCTTTCTTTCTTTTTCCTTCTTTCTTCTTTTTCTCCTTCCTTCCTTCCTTCCTTCCTTCCTTCCTTCCTTCCTTCCTTCCTTCCTTCTTTCCTTCCTTCCTTCCTTCTCTTTCTCTTTTTTCCCTTCTTATAATATTTAATTTGATAAAACCACGTTTTTTATCCAACACCAGGTTGTAAGCCAAAAATGTAGATATTTTGCCAAGTGGATTTTTACACCCTGATCTTGGAATTTGATTTCCTGTTTTCAGTGGGGTGAATAACAGAGGGTTCAAAAGACAACTTTAATTTTTAAAAGAACAAGTAAGTTACTAAAAATGTTCTGTGCCCATATCTTTATAGGTAACCTGTCCTACAGCATCACAGACCAGACAATTTCAGTTTCCAGAGGAAAAGATTTCTTTCCTACCAGCAGCCTGCTGAACAGTACTGGTGAGACATTATCCTACAAATCCTCTTCTTTCAGCATGCCACTGCAGGAGCACAAAACTTGGAGCATCATGTCCATTTGACCAGGGGATTTCAAAAAAAGGGAAAAGAGACAACAAGAGGAGTCACAGCTGCTGTGTCCTCATGCCACAGGTTGTCACAGGCTTTTGGCATTCCAGTCTTCTCCCTCTATCTACAAGCAAACCTCCAGTGCATGCTTTCTTCCAGCAGCACAGTTTGGCCAGTGACATCCTTGCTCCCCAGGGAATCTCATGGCTCATGCAGCGTGGTGGACTGGCCACAGTGCTGGTTGCCATGGTGGGTAAGACCCAGCCTGGTGACACACCAGTGTGGCCAGCCTTGCACAGGGGGAGGTGACACTGAGGCACATCACCCATGGAAATCTCTGGCACCCAGCCACTGCTGCACCCTCTAGCAGCGGGAGTGGGACTGTGCTCCATCTCTCCTTCTTCTCCACACCCAGGACCTGAGGGCACCTCTGTCAGCACCCCAAGGGTGGCTGTGCAGAAGGGGGAAGGGAAGGGGAACCTCAGCACTGCAGTGGAGAGAGGCAGCTGGAATGGGACTGGGATGCTGTGCTGCTGACATGAGCCCCCCTCAAAAGGCAGCTGAGCCCTTGGCCAGACGTTTTGTCAGGGTCTGGTATCAGTGGTGTGAAAAATAAACCATTGGAAGGAGGGCTGGGGTGGGCAGATGTGCCCGTCTGCACTGTGACATGCAGCTTCTCGCAGAGCAGCTCACAGGGGAACAGAGAAAGCCAATGGGTTTTTGGACAAAATGCTCTCTGGGCTGTCCTAAATAATCTTGTCAAGCGAACCAGTGAGTGGCTGAAATCAGCTCACACACCCAGTTAGAACAAAAGTGGGCTAGCTCCATCAATCAGAGCCGCAATGCTGGGAGTTTGGGATCCTCAGCCTGCTGATGGGGGCTGCACTGATACCAGTGCTGAGCCACAGGCAGCAAGCCTGGATGTCCCTCCTCTCTGAGGACACAGAGGAGCTCTGTGTGTCCCTTGCAGGTGATGGGAGGAGCACCAAAGCCAGTCGCTTCCCCTGGCCAACAGTGGTGGCTGTCCTGCTCCTCTTCTGCAGCTGTCTGGTAGCTTTAGGCATCAGGAAATGGTGTCAGTACCAGAAAGAGATGTAAGTACCAGTGAATGGAGCCACAGGGGTGGGAGGGTGGCACAGAGGGCAGCACCAACTCTAACCCAGCTGTTTGGGTTTACACCTTTCCATTTGAGACAACCCATAGCACACAAGGCCTTTAAGTACATGGATCACTAATGCCATTTTTTCATACAGCAGTATGTAAAGTGGAGTGTTCTCAGTCCTTTCATCTGTTCTGTGGGTTATCTTTAAAATAAACTTTAAGAAAATAGCTGCAGTGCAGCTTCAGGGTGTAAGGGAAGAATAACAGTCAATTTTTGTCCCCAGAGCCCTCCATTTCTATTAGCCTCCCTGCCAGCTGCTTTTGCTGTCTCATTTTCTATGGTTACTTGGGGACATATTTTAATGAAATTGTACTTCTAGGGCAGCTCTATTTGAGTTTTGAATAATATATGTGAAAGTAGGCTACCCGAAACTCAATTGCAGTCAAAGAATCATTGAGTTTGTAATTATTACCAAAGTTAGATTCCCTACTAAAGCACTCCAAGATCTACTGGTGAATGCAATATCTAAGAGACAATTATTTTAAATCTTACTAACGTTACTAAAACACTCAAAAAAAACATAGTTATAATTAATCACCTATAATTCTAGAAAACCCTCTTGAAACCCAACTGCAAATTCTGTATATCAAAGGTAAAAACAGGATTGATTTTTTAAACGGACTTGAGATGGGACCTTTATTTATAAATTGATACCAAAAAAAGTTGCAAGTCTCTAAATATACTTTCAGAGAGCAGTGTGAGCAAAAGGCCTGTGTGAGGGTTTTGAATGGCTCATCAGGACCATGTTCTGTTCTTTTAAAACATGAATGAAGTAAAACTGTGAGGTGGGAGCTAAGAAAGCCAAATGAATGGCAGGAGGTGTGCTGGAGTTATAAAACGGACTCAGGGAAGTCACAGTATATAAGAGCAAATGTCAGGTGCTCTCATAATGACTTAGTGCCAATCCACCTCCTCCTGTGAACATTTTACAACTGTCTTTTATGCTCCTTTTGTGTGACAGAGCATTTTCTCTCTTCTGTTTCAGTATGAACAGACCTCCATCTTTCAAGCCACCGCCACCTCCAATAAAGTACACCTCCATGGTAGAGTCTGATGGGACTCCCCCACCCTGCCATGAGCTGGAAAACCTGTAACATCACCTGCACCATGTGTGTAGCACACAGAAGACTGACACAGTTAAAAGGCTCTGCCTTTAGAACAGGAACTTGGTGTTAATGACCCATATTAAAATTCAGAGTTCCTGCATGACATTAATTTTGGAAGCTGAGCACTCCTTGGGACACTCCTTTCACCCTGTGTATCTCTGTGTATGCACTAAGTTAACAGCATTGTGAGTGTCACTGGGAGATTACATGAGCTTAATTTGAATTGGGTGATCAGATGGGAATTTGCCATCTTGTCCATGGCAGCAGATTAACACATCACTCTGCCAGCCTGACTGAAGAGTGTTGAAGCTTGTCCATCTCTTAAATGTACAGAGATGACAGTTCTGCTGTATGGACACCACAGTTACACAGGAAACAGTGGATGAACACAGGATTTTGAGACCTACACGAGCAGTTCTTGCAATTTTTTATTCTTACTGTGGACTAACATAACCCAACATATAATTTTCTATCACTGTGAAACCAAAAGAAAGAATCAGCACCATACACAGGAAGAAAATAACCTGCATCCCTTGGCACAGGATTGCAGCACTGGATTATGGAGGGTGGTTGGTGAGATGAAAGATCATGGTGCAGGCCTGGTGCAAGTGTATGCAAAGAAGTCCCAGTTGTCATTGGTGAAGTCACAAGAAAGTCAGTTTTGGGACAGAGACTTAAGGACTGAAGCAAGCCTAAAGATAATGGAAAATTCTTGTCCTTCTGGAAGTGCTATGCCTTTGAAATAATACTGACTTTAAAGTCTGCTTTTCAGGAATTGTATTTACAGTATATGTAAAGAAAAAAAAAAGTAATAACTTTCTTTTTCTTTGGTCTTAATGAGCTTCCATCATTAGCTATCTTCACATTTTCCAAGACCTCAGGGGTAGTTTCCCAGGTGGCTTAAGCCTGTGAAAGAGATCATCCAGTCTTCCCCTTGTCCTGCTCAAGCTACAAATTTCCTCATATTGACACTAATGAATAAATGATGGTGCAGAGGGTGGGCTGGGCAGTTCTCAGCCAGGTCAGCAGCTGTGTGATCACCAGTGCAAGGCACCAGAGCTGCAGGAGGAGCACTGCTTTTGGCAGCAATTACGGTACCTTCAGGTAGCCAAGAAACCATCCCTCTAAGCTCATTTGGAAATGTATTGTTACCACAATGGTATTTCTGTAATTAATGCAAATCAGCTAAAATTCAATCATGTCAGGCTTAAAATTGATATTCTGATTTAGGAATGGGATTTGCTTTATTTATTGCTAAACACTGGTCGATGAGTGTCAGGGTTCAGAGCACTGTATTTCCCAGGACTTTAGATTAAATGAATGGCTTACTGGAAAGAATGAGCTAACAGACCTTTTTAGAGTATTTCGTTGTATTATTTACATTATAGCACAAGCAGTTCTAAATCCATCATCTGTGCTGGCCAGAAAACACTTTGTTTCCTACAAAACTGCACCGACCTTCAGTGCACAGAAGGGTCAATGTAAATTTGAGCATTTCTTGTCTGTGTTGTAGAAGCACAGTAGTTTAACTTTTGTCATACTATCCATCGCTGCAAAAGAAGGCAGACTGTTGCCCTTAAAAGATAAGTTTAAAACCCATAAACAAACAAACAAACAACAAAAAAAAAACCCCAAACAGATAACAATATTCCAAGGGGTGTGGAGTTATTCTACAATAATACGCAGCAAGCGGTGTGGATTATTCTACAATCCAGACCTCTTCCTTGTCATTAGATGAGGATGACTGTCCGTACCATGCATGCCGAAAGGGGATATTTTATTTATATTTTATATTTTATTGTATTATCTCGGCTATCCTGATCCCCACGGCTCCCTCTGGCCGTGAGCAGCGCTCATGGGTGTCACCTGGTCCCCGACCGCCCGTCCCCGAGGGCTGCTGCTACTGCTGCTGTGTCCGCAAGCGCTGCTCCGCAGGGCAGCGATGCCCGGCACAGCCGCCCTGGCTGGGCGCTTCCAGCCTCTCCCGAGCGTTTTCCTCTCTGATCCCTGCGCCGGGACAAACGGGCGGGCACAGCGCCCGCGCTCCCGCCGCTCACCAGCAGGTGGAGCCGCTGCACCGCGGCCAGCGGGGCCGCTNGCGCACGGCGCCCCCCCCCGCCTCTCGTCCCCCCCCGCCCTTCCCCTCCCTTCCCTTCCCTTTCCCCTTCCCCCTTCCCGCCCCGTCCTTCCCTTCCCTCCCCTCTCGTCCCGCCCCGTCCCTTCCCCGTTCCCACTCGACCGCAGCATCTTCAGCTGCCCCATCCCTGGAAGTGCTCAGAGCCAGGCTGGATGGGCATTGAGCAACCTTGTCTAGTGGAAGGTGTTGCCCATGGCAGAGGGGCTGGAACTGGACGATAACTTCGGGATTTCTTTAAATCCAGACCATTCTACAATTCAGTGATTATTTTTGGCAGGTGCTGCCCCGCTGTGTAAACTGGAATCATTGGCTCGGACTTGGGTTCTGTCGACTCTGGAATTACTTGGCCGAGATCAAGCCACCAGATGCTTGAAGGTGGCTATGGGAGTATTAGATAAAAGCTTTTCTTTAAGTGGAAAATGTTCAAAGCTTGCTGTGTGAGTATAGTAAAGATTTTTTTAAGAGAGTCTTAAATGTTTGTTGTGGTTTAACCCCAGCCGGCAGATCACTTCCACCAGTAGGATGGAGAGAGAACTGGAAGAGTAAAAGTGAGAAAAATCACGTGCTGAGATAAAGACACTTTAATGGGGAAAGTAAAAGCTGCACACTATCAGAGAAACAAGGAATTTATCCACTGCTTCCTATGGGCAGGCATGTGTTCAATGTCAGGAAAGCTAGACTCCATCAGGTGTAATGGTGAATTGGGAAGGCAAAACACCATCACTCTGAATGTCCCCCTCTTCCTTCTTCTTCCCCAGCTTTATGTGCCAAACATGACACCATATGGTATGGGACATCATCGTGGTCACTTGGGGCCAGCTGTCCCCTCACAACTCCTTGTGCACCCTGAGCCCACTCAGTGGTGGGGTGAGAGGCAGAAAAGGCTTTGACATTGTGTAAGCACTGCTCAGCAGTAATGGAAATATCTCTGCATTATCAACACTGTTTCTATCATAAATCCAAAACACCAGCTCATAAATCCCCATACCAAATACTATGAAGAGAATGAACTCTACCCCAGCCAAAACCACATTGCTAAATGCAAATCTATGACACAATAAAACCTTTAAAGGAGACCCAAGTCAGAATCTGAGGTCACGTAATAACATGTAATGTCACACTGTGAAATTAGCTGGGCCTGCTGTATATGGTCTTTAATACCTGCATTACACAGCTGTAAAAGCAACACACTGGAAAGCTAAGCAGCTAGGTGGTTTTATGCACAAGTGGTTTTCATCTGTTCCTGAGGAGATGGTGGATGCTGCAGGGTGAGAGAAAAAAAAAATGACAAAAGGAAGGAATTCGTTCTCAGTATTTGTTTGCAGTTGCTAATGTGCCTTGTGAAGTCAGTGGCAAGGCCTGGGGATTTCAGTGGAGCGAGTGACCCTTCCCAGCACTCTGTGGTTCATATTCCTGCCTGTTTTGTCCTGTGGTGCTGATGGAGGGCCAGGAAAGGCTGCCAGCCCCAAGACCATAGGGTGTGTGAAGCAGACAAGTGTCCTCAGCCTGGTTTCCACCTCTCTGACAACAGAGAGGACAGCTCTGAGCTTCGACGATGCCCTTCTCCTGGCCACCTGACAGCCGTCCCAAGCCTTAATCCCCCTGAATTACCTTTTGCCTCACTCTGAATCACACACCCTTTTTAAACAGTATTGCAGCAGCTTCTCTTACAAGTCACCTTTTGGTCCTGTAAATTAATTAAGCTTGGGTTGTTTATTTAAGAAGCACCCCTGTAGTTTGCACGGTGTGCTGCAGTACTTGGAATGCAGGCAGAGGTGTGGCAGTGCCTGGGAGCCCGCTGTGGGAGAGCACAGGCTCCCTGGCCAGCCCAGTGCCAGACTCATTAGATAACAGTGGTTGATAATGGGCTTTGCCACTTGGGATTTCCTGGGATGGGCTGTTTCCCCCATCTTAGTACAGACTATGGAGCTTTCTCTTTTCAGGAATGTTCTCCTTGCAGCTGTGTTGAAAGCTTTCAGAAGTGCTCCACCTTTGTTTCAGTGACTGTGTTTGCTTTACAAAGCTGTGCCCACAAATTATACCTGTTAACCAGCACAGGGTGTTGGTTACTTTGCATGGTCTTTGCTGGATTTAAGGCCATCACGTAGTTGAAGTGGCAAACATTAGAAAGATCTGTGTATGCTTTGACTCCAGAAGAAGCAGGATACAAAAGAGAAATTTTGTTTTATTTATTGTTTATGTTAGTAAGCAATTCCTCCTGACCTTGCAATTAACTTTTGAGTAATAAACCAATGGAAAGCTCCTAAAAAGCTCTGAAGGGGGATAATGATTGCTTAATCCTGTCTAAGGAGATTTTAATAGAAAGACTATGAAATCATACTATATTTGAAATTATTCCTTAAGGACAAGACAAAGCTCAGGGAAGTCCACAGTAAAGATTATTTGATTTCAGGGAACATCTGATTATGTCTTTAAAATTCCTCTTCTATCTGTTTTCTAGTTTATGATGTTTCATCTTTTTCCTTTCAAAGTCTCCTGTACCAGTTTGCCCTGATAAAACTTTTAATCGGTGGGAAAATAATGTATCTGTTTGCCCCTTGGTTCCTTTCCAAACGGGATGACTTCCAGATTGATTCTGGCATCCTGCACAGCCTGAAACACCCTCGTGTGGTGTAAACGAGGAATTGAATAGCTCGCTATTGTCAAACATATGGCTCGCAGATGCCAGGGCTTGGCTTACAGCAAACAAAGAGGGAGAGAGAAGGAGGCAATAGATTGATAGAACTGACACTGAGGCTATGAGTGGTGGGCAGAAAAGGGAGGGGAAGTCACTACTACACAGGGTATATTGTATGATAGAAATCTAAGTATTTACAATGGGCTTAGGAAGTGCAAAAACCGCTGTGATAGTAACGGTGGCTTTCTGACTTGATGTAAAATGGAAAATGAACACCACTATTTGTGATGCACTTGACAGAAGTGGTGTTTTAAATGCAGTGATATCTGCAGAGCTTTGTGATTGAGTGTGTCTGATGGTTTGAAATGTTAAATAATTCCATTGCAGTCAGGGTAAAAATGGTAATGAACAGCTTGGAAGAGTCTGAGTATACTTACATGAAATGTTGAGCAATTAGCTTCTCTCTGTGAATGAATCCTGCAGTTTTCTTCTCATCAGCAGCAAAGTGACCTTTCAAATACACGGAAGACATAGAAGCTGTTCCAATAACTTATTTGATCTCTTGCTTTCTGATAAATTGCATTGTAAGGATTTGGAATTTACATGGCACTGTAGACTTCGGGCTGAAAAGGAAGATTTTTAAAACATTAAGAGAAAGCTTCCTAACAGTGGAAATACAGCCTTTTTAAGAATGGGACGTGTTATCAGGGTATTCGATGTGGTAAGGAGAAAGAGGCTAAGCTCCCTGAAGCACCTGATATTATCAGCTTTTTTCAGTTCCTTTAAAGCTCTTTTAAAAGTTCATTGTTCTGGATTTATGTTCTGTATATGGCAGCCCACGTGTTAAAATTGAAATAAACAACGTTTGTGTGTTTGGAATTGGCTAACAGTGAAAACCATATGCCTCTTGGTGTTTAAATAGCATCAACCTGATCTGCACAGCTAATCTTTTTACTATGCATTTGAAACAGAAGGGTTAGGAGGATGGGAATGAGATTTGAGTTGCTAGATTGTCTGGGCTGCCTGTGACATTGGCTTGTGCTCTGCACCTAGGCAAAAGGGGATAGCTGAGCTCTCAGTAAATCCACATAAGACACAAATGTGACTATATAATCTGTGGGGAAAATTGATACTAAAGTTTTATCAGGCTATCCTCGTTGCTGAATGTGATTCATATGGGAATGTTCCAGCAATATGGAAAAATACAACAACCCACTGACTTTGATACAGAATTTAAAAATGTCAATAATGTGATGCTTTCCCTGTTTCCCTTTGTCTGTTTTGGCATTCATTTTTGCAGCCACTTAAATGCTTGCTTGAAGTGGAGCATTTGAATGATCTCAAGCGACCTACATAATTTGTGAGTCTAGTCTGTGGAAAATAAAACTGTATTATTAATTCAATTTGTTCCCTTTGGCTATCTCAATTAATGATCATGATTGCAAGGTTTGATACTGATTACAGAAGAAAATTACAAGGTTTTGTGTAGATGGAAAGAGGTTGAGGCTTTGTGGAGGCAACAGGTAGTTTAATACTCTTCTTTCTTAGAAAAGGAAGGATTTTTTGGACCATGAGAAAATTTTACTAGTGGTTACTGCTGGCAAGTGTCTGTATATCACATCTGATGCTCACAGATGAAGTCTCACCTCACAGTGCTGAATAGATGCATTACTTTACCATGCCATTACTCCTTTCCTTACCATTCTGGTTGTGAGCTGCTGGTGTCCCACACAGTCTAAATGTCCTTTGCAGGCTGGAGATCAAGACACCATCTTAACCACAAGAGCCAGGGCGTGCTCATCGTGCACATCATAGCCCAGCAGTGCTGAAACTACCTGTGCACAAGGGAGAAAGTCACTGCGCTGTGGAAGCACGGAAGTACCCCAATGCTTTCACATTCTCCAGTACCATGGAAGAGCAATGGCAAATGCTCAGAGGTTTTGGGGAGGCTGTGAAGGGAGAAGGCTTGAGACTCTTCTTGCTTCAGCTGTAGCCCCCTCTTTTCTAGCTGATCTGAAGGCAGAGGACTGCTAAAACCTGCTCTCATTCCAAACCTACCCTCCATGTTCTTCCTCAAGTGTAAGGGTCTGGAGTGCCTTGTGAAAATTTATAATACAAATTACACTGGGTTTAAGGTTCTTCAGTATCAAAGATCTAAAAGCAAAATGTTTTTGTTGGCTTCCTTTAGAAGGAAAATGCTGACTCATGGAAGGAGATAGATTCTGGTTGCATTCTATGAAAATATATAGTTAATGTGTATTTACAAATACATTAAGTTTATGTATACTTTAAATATACACTTCAATCAGCAGTTTCACTGTATATCAATTAAAGCATTCTGTGAATAATGTGCAAACTGTAATATACCATATGAAAAATACCTGCTTAATTAAAAATAATTCCTTACAGACAAAAGAGAGGACTTCCAAAATACATACCTTTGGTATTTTGTATTCAGCCTTTAGTAATTTGACAGTGAAAAATTATCTTTCAGAATTATATTTGTGGGTTTGGCTTTTTTTTTTTCACTAATGTGATGGAATAGGTCTCAGTGTTGTATACCTGGTCATCTCTATATCCTATGGGAAGAGAATGGAAATAGCACGTTTGTACATGTTTTTAAGGAGCAGTTAAGAGAACTTGTTCACAAAAGCATTATCCTTCAGAGACACATAATAATGCAAGGGGGGAAAAGTGTATCTTAGAGGATCAATTTTGTGTGTCAGGGCAAATCCAGAAATTATTTTGGAGAAAACTCCTTCCCTAGCAACCAAATGCAGTGAAAGGTCAAGTGTGAGGCTGCCAGGGAAAGGGAATTGTGGAAGAGCAGGTGGTGGGGGATTGAGCCTGTGCCATCTCGCTCCCTAAACCTGCTGCTGCCGTGTTGGCTCTTGCCAGGCACAGTGTGTAAATCTCTCCAGATAATACACTTAACTCACCAGCCACCATCAAACCAAGGTGCTGGCCCTGTGTCAGGGGGAGCTTCTCTGGTGTTATGGTGGAGGGAATGGAGGAATTTTAGGGGACTGGTCTCTGGTGTGGAGCGGCTGAGGGAGCGGGGCCTGTTTGGTCTGGAGACGCCTGAGGGGACTCGACAATGTCTGTCAGCATCTGAGGGAAGGTGTCACAGGATGGAGCCAGGCTCTGCTCGGTGGCGCCCAGCAATGGGACAAGAGGCCATGGGCAGAAATGGATGCTCAGGAAGTTCCACCTGAACACGAGGAAGAACTTCTTGCCTGTGCAGCGGCCGGCACTAGAACAGATTGCGCACACGGGCTGTGGAGTCTCCCCCGCGGCAGGCATACCAGACCCGTCTGGACGCAATTCTGTGCCATGTGCCGCGGGCTGACCCTGCTGGAGCAGGGCGCTGGCGGCGGGGCCCGCAGTGCCCCCACCGCGTCCCCATGGACGCCGCAATTCCATGGATACCGCGATCCCATGGATGCCGCAATCCCAGCCCACCGACCCCACCAGGGGGCGGGGCGCGGAGAGAAGACCAATGGTGAGCCGCCGTGCGCCGTGACGTCACTGCGGTTACATAAGGACGGCGGGCACCGGCGCTGCCCGGCGGTGCCGGCCCGGCAGCCCGCCCGCCATGAGGGAGCGCCGGCGCGGCGGCGGCGCCGTGGGGGCCATGGCCGACGGCAACGCCGACTGGATGGGCTCGCTGCCGCCCGCGCTGCGCTCCCTGCCGCTCTCCAACCTCGCCATCCCGGGTAGGGCGGTGGGACGGGGTGTGCGGGGCCGGGGCTGCCCGGGTGATGGTGGTGGGGGGGGCGCCTTGGCCGCGGCGTCGCGTCCCCCCTCAGCAAAATGGTGAGGCGGGTGCTGGGGCTGAGAGGAGCCCCTGTCCATCGCAGCAGAGAATGGAGGGCTTAATCTCCCGTAAATACTGCTGTGAGACTCTAACCATTGACCTGCTGCTCTCGCTGCCTGTAGGAAAGGTAGCTGTGACCGCTGGCGGCCTCCTGAGCGTCTGCAGGTATTTTAAGCGAGGCTGAAATCGGGTAGGGAGAAAGGCTCGGCTGCGTTGACCCCCCAGCTGGAGGTTTATCAAGTGGAAGGTCTGCTGGGATGGGGCTTGAGCAGCCTGCTCTGGTCAAAAGTGTTCTGCTCGTGTCAGGGGCCTTGGAACTACGTGATCTTCAGGCTCCCTCCCAACCCAGACCATTGTATGGTATGTCTTTTATAGCCTGCTTTACAAATAGATAAACTTATGATGACAGCAACAGATGACCTGAAATTTACTTAGGCTGATTTTCCATCTGTAAAGGGCAAAAAATACTCTTCCTTGCAATGGTCAATAGGGAAGATTTTAGCCTTGTGGCTCCTGATGCTGGATGTTACATTCTTGTCCAGGCTTGGTTTTCATTTTAGTGCTTTGGCTTGTCACTAGAGCTTTGGATATGTGTTGTAGCATACATACAGTCTCAAGCCGTGCCTGGGGAGGTTCAGGATGGGCATTAGGAGGAGTTTCTTCTCAAAAAGGGTGATTAGACATTGGATGGGGCTGCCCAGGGAGGTGGTGGAGTCACTGTCCCTGGAGGTCTTAAAGGAAGGACTGGATGTAGTGCTTAGTGCCACGGTCCAGCTGGCAAGGTGGTGTTAGGGCTTAGGTTGGACTTTCTGATTTCAGCGGTGTCTTTTATCTAATTGATTCTGATTCTATATAGCAGACATTCAGAGATGCTTCCCTCGTAACAGAGTAACTTTTTGTGTCAGAGAGAACATAGCTGCTTCTCTACATGTTGAAATAAATGCCCGTGAAGCATGTAGAGAAAGGGCTGTGCACCTTCCATGCACTGACTGCTGTGTTACCTGAATCAGAACAGTTAAAATGCCAGGTTTCAATCAGAAATTGTGCCCTTTCCTATCCTGACAGTAGCAAAAACATTTTATGTGACCTTGTTCTATTGAACAGGGCAGCGAGACAGAAAAGAAATTCAATGTTCATATAAAATTCAAATGCCAGCAAACTTTGGAACTTCTGATAAAGAAGGGCTTCTCTGTTTTAGTGAACTCATAAATCAATTTCTTGTTATTGTAGCCACTTAAAGCCTGTGAAACTGTGCAGAATGTTATAATTTAGATTGCATTAGATGCAATGCTGCTGTCACTTGCAAGCATCATGCAAGCAGTGTTGCAGCAGAGAAACAAAGTAAAAGAGTGGTTGTTTCAGTAATGCCCTGGTGCTTTTAAAATGGGTAATGCTTTTATTTTTTTTTAATGCTTGCAGTATATGTTTATTTGTGATCAAGATTGGTGTATCTCCCCACCACTTTCCTGTATATATGTATATACTTCATTCAACCTGCAAGGAGGCAAAAGATATTTTGGGTAGATTTTTGTCATTTTTTTATTACTATTATTTTAATCCAGTGATTTTTTTTTTTCTGAAGTGAGGTTTTGGTGTTGTGCTTGACAGAGCAACCTTTTTGAGAGCCAGGGGAGTGTTCCTAGCAGTGTGCAATACAGGTTGCAGTTAAGGAATTTCTGCAGATGCTGAGTAGCAATGGAGAATAGTGTTACCTTCAAAAGAGATGAAAGGTCAAATGAGAGGCAATTTTGTCTGTGCTTAATGCCTGTGTATGCATATGACAGGAGTGGCCTGCTTTGGTCCATCTCAGGATACATTTGTTTTCTGCCCTGGAATGATGGACTCAATTAATTTTGATTTGGGGAGTTTGTTTCCCCCTCACACTCCTTGTCATCCTTTGTGCATAGGAACAGAGGTGGAGCTCCTTAAAACTTTATTTAACTTGAAATAAAATCAGCACTCAAAATCATGAAACTTGTTGTTTTATACTTTTTGCACTTTGAAGAATCGCAGCATTTAAAGAATTTTACTTTTTTTTATTAAGAAAAGATCAAAATGATGGTACCATGGGGCTATTTCAAGTGAAAGAATTGAAAGTGCACACACAAAAGAAACTTCTTAGATTTAATTTCTTATGCACTATTGTGAGTGGGAAGCTCCCTTGTATATTGCCCAGGATGTCTTCATAGAGTTCTCCTGCTTCATTTGTTGCAAACCTTTTGCTTTTGAAGCTGCTTGTTTTCACTGGCTTCAGAAAAGGTAGCTGTGACTTCTGGGGTTTTTTTTAAAGCTATGTCATTATATAAATCCATGAGCTATTAAATAATGGTGTGAAACATCATACTTGATGGTAGAGAAGGTCATTCTTTCCTCAGACCTTAGAATCAACTGGTAGCAAAAAAATAATGTTGAAGATGGGTGTTCATGAAGTATATGGGGTGTTTACCTGATTATTTAACTCTGCTCAAAATGAAGAAAGAAAAAGTTAAGGCCCTTCTCCAAAGCTTGTGTGTGATCAGTTCCCATGCTTGGGTTTTTCTATTACTTCTGTTAGGAAAAACTCTAGTCAAAATGCTAAACTGATATAGTTGTATGCAAGGAAAAGAGATGAGGTTTCCTGTGCAATGTCATGAGAGGAGGGACCTTTTGCAATGAAAAATTGCCAAATATCCAGTAACTAAAATGTCATCAACTTTACAAGCATGCAATATAGTCAACAAAAATAACTACCCTCAACAAGTGGTGACCTTGTGTGGAAGTCCAGAGGGTTTTCTCTTAATTATATTCCAGTAATCCTCTTTGGAAGTGGGTTTAAAAAAGAACCTTTAAACATTTTGATTGTGGACATGACCCTTGGCAGGGTATTGTAAAAGTAATCTCAAACTGGTTTACATTAAAGAATTTTATGAAATCTCAACTGTGATACTACTTTCCTTGATCATCTTTTGGTCTGCATCTGCTACTTTTCTTATTTCACCATGTAGAAAAGGAACACAAAAATCTAGAATGCTCTCACTGATCAGCTTTCAAAGTAAATCAGCTATTTAAAGAATTAGATGGAGAGTCTAGTTGTTTCTTGCTTGTACTTGCATCCTGATAGTTGATAGCACCATGGTATGTCCAGTTTGTACTGCTTCATTTGAACTGCTGCAGAAACTTTTACAAAGGCAAGTATCTTGATTACCTTGGTGCTAGAGTCTGAAGTCTGCATCTGAAGGTATGGCACCATTTTCCTGTTTCATCAAACTTTTACATGAATACTTCTATTAGAACAGGTGAAACACTTTTTCTGTCTGAGTCTCCACTGTGGGAGGTCGTGATAAGCTCATGCCTTTTGGTTTGAGACAGCAAGGCAGTCTAGCAGATGTTCACTGCCAGCTATCAGTGTCTGTTTGTTGAGTGTTTCGTTAGTCCAGCCTCCAAGGTGCTGGATGAATGTCACAAGGAGAAGAGCAGGCAGTTCTGTTTTCCTTTGAGTCTTGGTAATAATACATTTACTTAATCCTGTCTGGACTATTCCAACTTCAAATGTGTAAGAGCCATGATGTAACTAGTATACTTGGAGTTCTGGATCAGATCAATCTGTATCCCTTGATTGGTTCCCAGTTCTGGTCAGGACAGCTAGCTGTGAGTTTTTCCATGCTGCTAATTTTCTTTCTTTGTCTTCCAGAGAAAACATATGATGGCTTAGGTAGGGATTCACTGCTGCTTGCAGGAGTACCCTGAATAGTTATGGGTGCCCTTTTGTAAATAAAGTAAGGTAATCAAAATCTCTTCTGTCCCCTACCTTTCCTTCTCTCCCCCTCCAAATACAAATGAGTGTGTTCCCCAAGCTAATCTGGTGGGAAAGTTTTTGTGGTCATGATGGTTTAGAGGGATTTTTTTATTTTGAGAAGTGGTTCTTGTCAGAAAAGCTGCTTGCAACAGCTGCTCAGAGAGTTGGGCAAGCCCCAGGGTGGGTGCTGGACTGTGTGGGTGTCCCAAGGGAGCACAAAGGTGAACCTAATGTGTCATGGCACTGCAGATACAAACAGGAAAGAACAACAGGTGGAATGGCTGTATGAAGAATCAGTGATTGTTTTCTTTCACACAGTTTGGCTGAAACAAAGGCTATTAGTAAAAACTAAACTTAGTTGGGGAGCAATTAATTTGAATCTGAGCTAAGTTGTTTAACAGGAGTCACTGAAGAGGAGAGCTAAAAGATGGAAAATTTGGGAAAAGTAAAATGTTTTACTTTGGCACTTTGAAGTGTGATACTGAAAAAAAACACCTTATACCAATGTTTTTCTCCTAGAGTGTAAGATTTCTTTTTTAAATTTTTGAAGTAATGATGTTTGTGTTGTAGGTCAAACTTGGTAATCTAAGGCTGATTTGAAATAGTAAGGAAGTTTTTGCCACCAGAAGTCAGTTTTTCAGCCACTGGTACACCTAGAGCCAAATGTCACACTCAGCAGAGTGCTCTGCTGCTGTGGAATGTGCAGGCTGGGCAGGCTGCCTTTCCAGGGAGAGGTGGGACAGCTCTCCACCTGTGGCTTCTGATGGTGTACAGGGCCTCTTCTGTCATCTAGTGATCCCAGCTGCTGTGTTCTTGCTTCCTCAGAAAGCATGTGGAAGGCTGGCCAGAATTTAATTTCTATGTCATGCAGAGCATTCAGAATGTGAAGCCATTCCTGTCAGCATCAGGTTGGACAACTGCTGAGGAGTTTCCTGTGGGATGCTGGATTGTAGGTAGCCAGAGCTGACAGAAAAAAAAAGTGGGGTTTACAGTTCCAGAAACATGGTTTTTTTTGAACAGAGAAAATAATATTGACCTGAATATGACCAGAACAAGACCATATTGGAGACTCAGAACAGTTGGTAAAGTGTCTTCAACTTGACTGTTCACTGATTCCCCAAGGAGAGATGCATCCTTGCTCTTCTAAAATAGTAAATCTTTGCTGCTCCAAACTATAGCATAGTCAGGCTGCCTAATTCCCCCCTATGGCACACACACACTCTTGACTTTCTAGCCAACTTTTTATGTAATAACTTTGCATAGTTTGTTCATTATAGTGTCAGTATGATTAGCCCAAAACTTGCCATAGTACAGTATGCCACTGTTTCTGCCCTTCTCTGAGAAGTTCATCCCAAGAACCTCAGTAAGAAGCCTCCTGATTTTGATTTAAATGATCAAAGTACTATGAAATCATTATCCCTAGAAAACAAAGCTTTGCAAATACAACTAGTAGGCAGTCTTAACAAGGAGCAGCCCTGCTGGCCAAGCCCATGGTTCAGCTTAAAGGGGGGACAGAAGGCATGGAGAAGTGTTTGCTGTGTTGATAACCTGCTGTGAGTGACTGAGTTGGTGCAGTAGGGTGACTGTCCTCATGTGCCAGGTTCACAAGGAGCACCTGGAGGTGGTGGGGTCCTGAGCATCTTCTGTACAGGATGCCATCTTCCCATCCACCAACTGGCCAGCTCTGCTGTCCTGACAGTGCAACTGTTCCCCAAAAGCCCCATGAGCTGCTTCACTTGGAGTTGGCAAAGCAGAACCAATATGATTCTGAAAAGAAGCAGCAGCAGCAGTGTCCAGTTGAGAGCTGGCCACTTGGCTCTGACTGGATTGGGTGGTTTTTCTCTTTGTCTGCATGACCCTGAGGTGAGCTGCTGAGCTTGCTAATGCTGTGATTTTCTTGTTTATTTGTTCTTGGGCTGGTGTGGGCTGTGGACTGCATGCTGAGAGGAGTGGTAGTGACCTTGAGGCTGGGTCCTCCTCCCAAACAGTATTCCTTTGGAGTTCTAATTAACAGGATCATTGAATCAGCTGAACCAGCCATCTGTTGGGTTGAAGCTCAAAGGGAAGAAATAAAATATTTGTTTTGATTCACCAAGCTTTATTTTCCTTCTCAATTTAGTTTGCATCTACCAATGAATCAGGTGGTAACCACTAGAAGAAAGTATCTGCATAAGTATAGTGATGTTGAGTATGACTTGTAAATGTCGAATTTTCTGAAAAAACAAGTTATTTTATTACCTTGGTACGTTATTTGATTGTAACAGCAATTCTCAAATATTTTTAGAGAGGCTGTTAAACTATCTGGACTGTTACACTGCTGAGGACATTTGAGGGCAGTTGTTCCACTCTTCCTACATAACCAGGTATTCCATTTGTGTGTCCCTCTGTGAGGAACTGGTCTGGCAGATGCTGGGTCTGTGCAGGAGTTCCCCTGGAAAGCCAGTCTTAGGGCTTCTCTTTTTAAAGGGCTAATGTCATCTGTTTAGCCAAAACCAAATTACTCATAAAATGCCACAAACTTTTTTTCAGACAGTATACGAAGGTCTGGTTTTTTTATCTGGAGAAATTTTCTTCCTGTTACTTAATAAAATCTGTACCCTAGAGAGGGACTTAAGTGTATCTGGTAAATGAGTTTGGTAAAATGTCTTCAACTTGACTGTTCGCTGGTCTCCAAGGAGAGATGTAAATGGTAAATGAGTGCAGAACATGCCAAAGTTTTACTTCAAGTAGAGAAAATTAGTTGTAATGTTGACATAAATGGTTATTGGTCTCCTTCCATGTTGTGAAAGTTTGTTTGCCTGCTTTTCCAGCAAAGTTGCTTAAAGAGGGAAAATTACCATGTAATAAAAATTTCTCTAGAGCCTTCTCAGAAGAGAATGAACCCCTGGTCCACTCAGTTCTGAGTGGTCACAAAAGAGGAGTTTAGGACACTAAGGTGAAGGGCTTTTTCCTTTTTGAACATGTGGATCAAGTCAGGCTTTGAAATGGTAGAGACATGCTGTGTCTTTCTTACATTCCCATTGCAGACAGCTGAGATTGTTGATAAATGGGAAATCATTGCTAAATGACCTTAAACTTCAATGGCAAACTTCATTGGCAACTCCAACCAGTGCCAAAAGGATTTCTTCTGTCTGGACAGAAAAGCAAACTACTCTGTGACATTGTGTCTGACATTTTTAGGTTGTCTTTAAGCTCTTGCATCCCACTGCACTGCCTGAAAAGGGCAGTGGGGGAAATGAGGGTAGTTCTTGGATAGAGAGAGGGAGTTTTCCTAAGAGGATTTGGTCTGTACTAGGATTTGTCTTTCTTAAAGAACTGCACTGAGACTATCTAAAAGATTCTTGTAGGTTTCTTAAAATATGCTCAGCTATATAGTTTTAGATAATTGATTATCAATAGGATGCTTCTTATTTCTGCCTTATCTCCTCCATTTGCTAGACAAGTTGGTATGAACTATTTGATTTGCTTTTCATTAGTGATGAACTTTTAAGATGTTAATCGTCTAATAAGAAAATCTGGATTGTTAATGACCTGAATCCTGAGGACTTGTAGACTTTGAGAGGCACTTTTGCTCATCCTGTTTTTTCCCTCAGTTTTGGCACACACAGGACATCTGGTTTAAAAGAACACTACTGGGATAGCCTTGACTCGCTAGCACTTACAGCCTGTGTTTTTGGAACTTGATTACTGTTCTTCTGCCCATCTTGGCTGTGTAATGCCTGCTGTGCTGTGTCATGTGCAGTGGTTTGTAATGGGTGGGGAATGTACTTTGTCTAGCAAGCAAAGCTTGTGCTAAGAAGTTTAGCATCACTACAGCTGGGGTGATTCTTTGGTCATGAGTGACCCTGTCATGCTTTTAAGGGATGGGTATTTTTTTTACCTTGCTTCTTAGCTTCATGTCATGTTAAACATTTGTTTCTTGCAATTTTCATCTTGTTAGTGTTCTATTCATGTAAAGATCAGTCCAATTTATTCAGATTATTTAAACTTACTGACAGCACACTCATCTGCCCTTGTGCTTTCGTGTATTGCTTCTTGGTTGGCCAGATGTTTGCAGAAAGTGTCTTGAGCTGCTGCTTTGCTGCTTCTGAGTAGCCCGCAGCCTTGGAACCAGTAAGGCTTGCAATATGCTGAGACATGCTTGTATCCAAAAAAACCCAAGAGTTTGTCTTGTTTTCGAGGGATTGGCAGTACACAGTAATGTTCTGTGTTGGAAGATCTCTGCACTTTGCATGCTGTATAGTCATATGTTTAATTTTCCATGAAGGTAGATTTACAGGGGGTTGGTGACGTGATACTAATCCCTGTCCCTCTGCTGCAACTGTATTTGCCAGAAGTATTGTGTGGAAACAAAAGATAATACCAAATGATACAGAATCATAGAATTTGCTGAGTGCTGACCCTGCACAGGACACCCCCAAGAGTCACACCCTGTGCCTGAGAGCATTGTCCAAACACTGCTTGAACTTGGACAGACTTGGTGCTGTGACCACTTCTCTATTCCAGTGTTCAGCCACCATATGGGTGAAGAACCTTTTCCCAAGATCCAGTATAAGCCTCAGCTTTGTGCTGTTTCCTCAAGTCCTGTCACTGGTCATGAGAATGAAGAGCTATAGCTGGTATTTGTTGACATTGGAGGCTTGATAACATTGTTGATGAGTGTCATTTGTTTCAGCTCTACCATGGGTTACTTTAGCTGTATGTGAGTAATTAGCATTACAAATAAACACACTGGGAAGTTAGATTGTACCGAAGATGTGATGATTAAAGGCTGCTAACAGTTAGCACAAGGGCTTCAACAAAAAGTCATCCTGAACAGTGAAATACAATTTTTTAACATATAAATTGAATTGTAACCTGTTTAACATACAGTTAACTTGAGGAATTAGTATAAGCAGAGAAAAAGGATGTTTAAAGATATGAATGAAATTTAGTCCACAGTTGAAATTACTGGGATAAAATTAGGAGGTTTATCCATAATTTTAAGTCTGGTATCTGGAAGATACCAATGTAATACTATTCCAACTATAACACAGCCTTTGATTGTTAAATATCTGGGCATTTGATGGCATGTCTTTCCTTGAAGCTGCCAGTCTTTGTCAAATGAAAGAAGGGAAACTGAAATAAAGCTGCCAGCTGATTAGCCATCCTCTAATTTTTGTCTTTGAATATGCAGTCTCTTTCCTGATTAAACTTAATGCTTGCTGCTTCCTACTGCACATCTTCACTCAGTTGGAAGCAATTGGCAAATCATCATCTCTTCATTGTATTTCCTGTGCTTGACTTGGTTTTGGGAAGGGCTGGGGACCAGACTGATGCCATGTCACTAGAGCAGCTCAGTAGGGTTTGCAGTCTGAACACTAATCCGGTCTCATCTACAGTAAGTCCATGTCCTGCACGTGCAGGAGCATGCTTCTGAGGCAGTTCAGGCTGGAGTTCTGGCCTCTCCTTACCTAAAGGACAATGAAGACAGTTTCTTGGCTTTTCTCTGCCTTTTAACTTCTTAGTGGGTGAGGTAGAGGTTATAAATACCTAGTTTTGTTAGTTGCTTTGTCCACAATCAGCAGGTTTAAGGAATAGCTTTACTGAATAGGGTGTTATTTATATTTGTTAATTATCGTGTGAAATGTCTTGCTTCAATAATTCTTGAGGTTGTTTTTTTTTTCCCAAGAAAAGTACTCAGCATAATTTGAGGCAATGCACCTTATTTGTGTGGTGGGGAACATCAGATGGTGAGGGATTTTTTTAAAAAAATGTATGTAAAAAAGGTGTATGTTGTCATGAGAGTTTTGTGGTTCTTGCTCTGTCCAGGAACTGCCAGCCTTGCTGCTGTCACTGGGCAGTGTCCAAGTACCTTCACACATCCTTGTGTTAGACATGAATTGAGGATCTGCTTAGCAGCTCTTTCACTGAGCTCCTGACAAAATGGGGCTGGTCTGCTCCATTCTAGTGGTATAGCCTCTGCCCTTTGCCTTTTAAGTTTTACAAATTTGGGTTGGTTTAGGTTATGCTTTTTTGAAAAGAAATCATGCTGTATCACATATATCAGCAGCCAGCTTGGCTCCTGCTGTAGCAACAGAATGGCAAGACTTTTTATGAGTTTAGGGATAGAGCGAAGGAGAGCAGGGATTATTTTGACATCGTGGTGCAATCAGCTTAGCATGTACTTAACATTGCAGCTAAGCTGTATCAAAAGGCAGTGCCTGAGCTGGCAGTATATCACAGTGATCTGAAATTAAAGAAGGGCCTGGTAGATGATGTGGTCTTTACCTTGCTGTTACCTCACAGGCCGACAAGTATCCAGTGCTGTTGCTGCAGGGTTTCAGTCTGGGGTTTTTTTACCAGAGTCAAAACATTGCGGGTCCAGGTTTGGCCTAGATATTGGCGACTGGCCTTTTAAAATTAGCACTGAAGACTTAATTGAACTTCTACTGTCTTTCCAGCCTCAGTATTGACCATAGAATGATCAACAGAATTGGTGATGCTCCCCTACCCTCCTTAGAAGGTGATGTGCTACCAGCAGTGCAAACGCGGATATGTTTTGCAAATGCTCCAACTCATGTTCTGTTTG
>VZTT01035079.1:5168-20693 GCA_013400855.1 Buphagus erythrorhynchus | reverse complement strand
GAGAAGAGGAAAAAGTTTACAGCTTTTAAAGGATTCCCTGGGTAAGCTTTTGGAGAACTGGCTACATTCAGTCTACTCTTACCATATTATAAATGCAAGACCCAAAGTAGAGTAAGCTACCTACTCCTTACCATGCAAAAAGTACACACAGAAAGAGGCAGGAATTGTGGTGTCATCATGAGTTGTGAATCCATGGCATAGCTTTCTTATTACTTGCCTGTTTAGCCATATCATAGACAGTGCCTCATGGCTAAAATACTATTTTAAATAATTAGTACTATTTTAACTGACTGCATACACAGTGTTTGAGTGAAGCATAGTCCATTTATCAAGTCTAGTGCAACACACAAACAGTACCACATGAATATTAGCTAATAAAAAGGCAAAACAAGTTTTTCAGAGGCCAAACCAGCACTAAAGAATTAGACACGACAAGCAGTTGTCTTTTTCACTGATTTAAAAGTAAACAACAGAAAAACAGCAATAAAATGCATTGCTCCTCTTTTCTTAAGCAGCTTGTTTCTACAGAGCAATCACAAACCAAGCTAAATGAACTCTTCAATATTCAAGTCATGAGAAGTTTGCACTTACGCCCCAAGGATTCAGCCTGCAAGGTCTGTAGATGAAAGCTTCCTTGGAAGCTCAGTTTCATAATCCTGTTGCCACATGACCCTATTGCCTCCCACAGCCAAACCCCAGCATAGTCAGACTTTTAAGGTAGAAATGCTCAAGACTTCTCTAGTATAAATTTCCCACGGCCAGGCAGAACTTAAGAGTTTAAAATCAGAAAATCCTGGATTTACAGTTATTAAAAACTCAAAATGTAATTTTAAAATAAATTCAAGACAAGATGGAAAATAAATGAAAAAGTTTGTACAAAATGCTTCCCCAAATCTTGCAGACCTTGAAGGCAATTCCCTGCTTCTGTGCTCAGCTGCAATGAACTCATTAAGCAGCTGACAAATTCTGTGTGGTCAAACTGCTTGTCCTTCCAAAGCAAACAAAACATTTGCCTTTTTCTTTATTAACTCTTACTTATTCTTAGCAATACGTCCTTCTCTTACACATCCTTCAGACAGTACAAGGAAGACATGATTTAAGTATACACTGGAGCAAGAAAGGAGAGATGTGGGCCTTCATTCTTTCCTGGTCTAGTTTCTCCCTGGAACTGTACCACAGAAAGCGATTCTTTCCCTGCACCTCTACCTTGTGGCCTTTGCACAAACATGCACTGCTCTCACCTCTGAGAAGGTGCTAGGGAAGCATAGCCTGTGACTACAGTGTTGGTATATTCCTATAAGCTGTTCCACAGCTTCAAAAAACAAATTTTGATTATAGCAGCAGAATAAAAAGCAACTGTTACTAAACAATACAAAAAACATATTTCTCCAACTGGAAAGTAACAAAAAGGTTAAAAGTCACAACAAAATCTATGATTCAGAGCACACAGTAGAGCTTAATCTGCCACCATATCAGCCCAAAAATAAGAAAACACTTTAGAATGAGAAAGCAATAAAATATCAGATAAAAAGTCACCCCTAGAAAGCAACACACCTCTGCAGTTATTGGTAAAAGCAGAAAGGAGAAGTTATGAACTAACAGATCTGCAGGTAATAGAGCTCACAGTGACTGATGTGATCATGATGAACAACTGACACACGAGCTATGAACCCACAGGTGACACCTTCCACTGCATGACAACAGCAGGAGCTGCCAGGAGCTCATTATCTCCCCACAATAGTAAAGCTCATGCCCACAGTGGAAGGAAATTAATTCTGACTGAAAAAACAAAGTGTCCCCAAACAGATGTGTCATTCCACAGGAGATGGTATCCTGCCCAAAGGCACAAGCTTACATTAATTTCATGGTACAGCCAGGAAAAGGTGCCCAGGCTGACTGCAGGCACCGAGTAGGCAGGCAGAGACCTTCAGGAGTCCTCAGTACAGACCATATCATCCTCAACACCATGGCAAAACCAACAGAACATCTTTATATCTACCCTTCTCCTGTGATAACAACCTTGCTAAACTTGAATGGCCATATCTAACATTTTAAGTGACTAAAAAAGATAGGGAGATATTTCACATGGAGTTTTTAAAAGGGCTAGAGAAGATAAACACTAAAAAAAAAAAATTGTCAACTGTCACATAGGATTACTGAGAAACCCTCGAGGGACATGCTTATAAATCTTAAGACTTAAACCCCATATGCAATCTTTCATATCTTTTAGGCTCTGGTATGACTGGTTTTGCAAGGTCAGAACTAAAGATGTATCAATGCTCATACTGCCTTTTGAAGAATCCACATAGAATTGCACTGGTCTCAAATAAGCCTGCACCACTTCTGACTCAAAACTTATATTCATATATATGCTGTTGCCTTTTTTATGTCCAAGGGGTTGTTTTGTTGTTTTTTTTTTTTTTTGCTGAGCGTTGAAGATCCTGAACAGAAGGCACTGGAACTCCACCACCACACATCAGAAATTGTTCTTCCCCGTTGATCTAATGAGTCATGCAGCTATTGCAAAAAAGACTGTTGTTTTGGAGAAATCCCAGGGAAGATGAAGGTGACACTGCTGATTGCCATGACATGGATTGTCAGTGACAGAAACATGTTCCAGTACCGGCAGTGGTTCAACTGACCAAGGCAAGACAGAAGAATTCACCTATGACAACTTCTGCAGGAACTTCTCTCTGAACACTGACGATGAGCTGTCACATCCAGACTCAGCCGAGTGGTGTGGATGGGAAGTGCAGCAGATCTGGCAGTCAAGCTACATCACCAGACATGTTTAGAACACAGAAGGTGCTGCTGAGAGCACTCTGACTGTCTCCATCAATGGCAGCATCCACATGCCAAGTTATTGTAAAACACTTCCTTTCAGGGTGGCTTTGCTTTTGTTCCATGGAAGGATTAAATTAGCTACACAGAGATAAAAAAATTGACAGTGACGATTTTAACTTCATTAAGAAGTCTTTCAAGATTTCATAAATAGCCTAATGAACTGGTGGGAAGAAACGATTACCTGAGAGATGTTATCCTCCAAAACACCATTTGAAAAGGCTCATTTATCAACAAGCTCTATGCAACATCACTTCTCCTGTCCTCTTCCTAGGTTCAATCTCCTGAGGATGGAATGATTTATTCTAATTTAGGGATTAATATAAGAAATTAATTTTGTAAAATATATATGCCTGTCATACCCAAGTGGTCAAATCAGCTCACCTCACAGCTCTTTCTAGTCTTAAAATGTAAGAAATTACCCATCTACTAAAATTACTACAAAAGCACGCCAAATTTCAGAATTAGTCAGTAAATAACTTAGATCACCACTATATTTAAAACTACTGTAGGTGGTAAAAACAGATAAAGTCTCAAGGCAAAGTTATTCTCTGATTAATAAAATTCATTCTTTCGAGGAGTTCTTCACTCAGCTTTGCAGTATCAGAAATATAATGTAGTGTAGGAAGTACAACTTCAATATTTCATTTTAACTAGTTCACATAACACCATTGTATTTTTAAGAATAAGCTTAATTTGAAATGGACAGCCATTCTCAACCTGGTAATGGCAGATCTACCTAGGAAATTATCTTCTCACTTTTTGGGTAGTTCTATGCTACAAATTATTTGCTTATGCCTTGAGACACTATCATTTTAATAGGGTTGGGGTATAAAATGGATGATAAATTGTTACTTTAATAGAGAAAAAAAGCCTTCTAGAGTCTTAGTAGAAGGACAAGAAGCCTAATAGAGTCTCCTTTGAGTAAGTCACATTTTAAAAAAAAAAAGCAGCTAAGAAACTCTATAGGGTGCATGGGGTTGGGAGAGGGATAAAATGCTAAAAGGGAAAGAAAACTCGCTGCAACTGATCAAATGTTTCCTCTCTGGTGCAAATGCAAAGAAATATCTGACATTATTGACCAATAGTTACAAGCTACAGAGTGGCTGTGTGGCACCCAAAAAGGAAATGGAAGTGTGCTCAACTAAAAGCTCCCAAAATAGGCACCAGTGCTTGAAACTGCAGATATTCTGGTAAAAGATCTGGGAAGGAGAATGAAATGCACAGGGAAGGAAGTGGCTGAAAGCAATGTGCAAAATAGATTAAAATAAAAATTGAAAATGTGGGAATTTGCTCAAAACAAACCACCACCAACAACTACTTTTGCCCCCTTCCAGATGGGAAAAGAATCTAAAAAATAAAAAAAAAGTTTTGATAACTAATCCATTTTAGAGACAGAGATACTGTCTTGACCAAAGAAAATAATTTGCTTTCATAGACCTTAGGCAAGTCAGATTCAATTAGTGATCAGTTAATGCTCCCTACTCTGTGATGGATCTCTGCACATGATAGAACACATACTTACAGCAAAGCTTTGCAGAGTACTTGAAGAAATAAAAAAAATGAGCAAATCCTGAAGATCAAAGGCCCATTGTGCTATTGACACCACTGCTCCTGTTAAAAGCAATCTCCAAAATGAGGATTACTTTAATGTTCTGTGTCATCACTGTTGCCATGTTTAATAGGGTTGAAAAAAAAAACAAAAAAACAAACCCAACAAACAAAATAAAACCAACAAACAAAAAAAAAAAATCTCAACAACAGCAACAAAAAAATCTTGGTTAGCTAGACAGTGAGGATCACTGCAATTCTCACTCTGTTTCACTTCAGCAAGCAGAGTATTAAAAACACTGTCCATTGATGTTAATGAATCACAACTGTAATTGCATTAGCTGTGATGAGCTGTACATAACTAGTTGATGCAGTATGAAAGAATTCCAAGGACATCCACAAACAAAAAAAATCTGTAGGAGATGCAAAACAACGGTGAATATCGGTAAAAAAAGAGCAGTTCTTCTCTCAATTTGTACTGGAACACTATGCAGTGATGAGAAAAGCCCCATCAGGTACACTGAAAGCCAGAGCTTCCTCACTAACAGAAACCTTTCCTAGCTCCCCAAATCAAAGTATCAAAGGGCAGGGAGTTTGAAACAGAAATGAGAAATAACTACTCCTCCCAACCACCCTGCTCTATCAGCCAGAGGAGAGCAGAAAAGGCTCAAATTTAGCAAAACATTAGATAGGATGACATAAGCTATGGCACCACCTAAGAGGATGCTACACATCTCACTCCACCCCACAGTGATGATTGTAGGATTATATTCTGAAGAGTGAGGACTTCTCGTTCTAGCTCATGCACCAGACCTCCTTGAATGGCTCTCTGGTGTTCAGAGCATCCTTCAAACCAGAAGGATGGTAAATGGGGGTGTATATAACTAGATGGAAGAAAGGGATAGATACCACCAAAACAGGTTGCATCCCCACGGGTCAGCTGAAAGACAGCTTAAATTGTAAAAATAGAAGGTATAATTTCTAAGACCATAATGCATTGCTGTTTCTAGAAGTGGAAAATCTTTCCTACTCTGTAGTTGTGGGTTAGGGCATTAACCCTTTGCAGTAGTGGAAATAAGACACACAGCTACATGGTCCCTCTCAAGATAGGAAAGACATTTTATTGGGAGCACGATTTGTACTTATATAGTCTTCCACAGAGCCAAGACAAGACAGTAGCTCATTGGATAATTGGGAAAACGCCTCTGGGACAATACTTCAGAATGAGTCCCACAATCGGCACCAGGTATTAATCTAATGTTATTAATTCCATTCTATTTGACCAAATTATCATCCTGGGAGAAAATCTCCCTACTGAAGCTGACACATGATCAGCTTGGGAACAAAGATGAGAGAACAGGAGAAACTCCAGCCAGGGAATGATCTTCCTGGCTGTAATTTTCCTAGATCTCTAACAGTGTGTCTACACTACTCCACTAACCCCATTACCAAACATTTTAAACTGAAGCTGTGTACCAGTCACCACATTCCCCCTTGGAGAGTGATACTCTAACAATGTGGTCTTGCTGCATCTGAAATATAACCATACATCCACTCCATTTTGCCAGCTATATTTTTCAAGCATTGCAGATTTTAGTATAGTGAATATGGAATGGTGAAAAAAGGATAGCAAAATTTTTAAAACTGAGAAATTGAGCATTTTTTCAGTAAAAGTGTAAATTTAATTTTACATAGCATAACTTCTTAAAAGTTAATATTATATGTTTTTCCCCAGCTTAAGAAGAATCAGTTTCATATTGAGGCAAGGAACAAACTTTTAAAGATCTAACCTGTAAGGGAAATTCCTGAACTTTTGTAATACATATTTTATTAATGAAACCACCTGCTCTTACAGTAGTACCCAAGACAAACGAAAAGAAGCTGCAAAACAAGCACTCAAAAGAGGCATAAATATCATCACAGTATACCTTATTCCTGTCCCTTTCCATATAAAAAGAATAATCTTCACAGAGCACAGAGAATTCACAGAGAATGTGAATACATTCACAACCAACAGGTTTTGTAATTATCAAGTGTCTCAGCTTCACTGTACAAGTAATTACCTGCAAACACCATTCACTGCCTCATATACTCCTCCACTGTGAGCATTACCCCTTAATTAAGCAAGACAAAAGTAAACAATGTCATAATAACATAATTCTATACGGTGCAGCCTTAAAAAAAGACAAAGAAAATTCAAATCATCCCACACATTCAAAGATGGCAACTGACCAAGCGAGGTATCTAGAGAAAAAGTATTCAAAGTATAAAATGCCAACTGGCAAATTTACAGCATTCATACTGCAAGATGGATTACAAATTAAAGAAAAAAAAAAGTCTATAATATATATCTGCTCTAGACATAATTTCTGGCCTTTCCAAACTTTTCCAATGCAGTACCTTCTCCTTGTAGTTTCTTGGGTTAATGATACAGAAATGCAAGTCCTCAATCTTTGTTCATTTTGAATTTTGAGTATGCCATTATTTATTAATCCCTCTATATTTCTTTTATGAAGTGCTTCTGTTAATGATCCTATACTATATCAGGAATGATAGTGCATAAGGAAATTGAAGACATAAAAGCATACTTAGAAAAATATCTCAAAACATTATAGAATTACATATCCATGTTACTGAATTGAGTGACCTTTATAAAGGAAGATAATTGTATAAAGCTATAAAGATAGCCAGAAGCTCTCAGCATATAATATGAGTGTACATTTTTGATCTGAGGTTTCATTACCTGAAACAGTAGAGTGACTTAGACTGCATCTATCTAGAGCTCAGTGCATTTAATGATTCCAATATTTGACTGGCAGATTTTGAGGTATCTATCTGCTAAGAACAGCACACCAAAATTATACAGAAAACCAGTAGGCTGGCTGGCCAAAAAGACAACCTAAGTTAACCTTAGGCTAGCCAGCCACATTGATGGCACCGGATTTTTAGCACAGAGGAATTAACAGCCAATGCCACAACTCTCATTCTGAAGACTGAGATGTCATTTCTGCATCTTTCACCTGAGCCATTGTCCAGAGAGGATAACACTACTCAATGAAAATATGAAAAGAGCCCACACTGTCTGCCAGCCTGACAGAATCTTCTGGTGCACCAAAGAGATGCTACCACAGAGCACTTTGGCAAAGCCCTATCTGAAATATTTTTTAATCAGGTCACTCCTGTTAAAAATAAAAAAAAAAAAGTATTTGAACTACAAAAGGTGCAGAGAAAGGATTTGAGGATAATCAGAAAAGTGAAGACCACATTTTTACGAGAGATTACAAGCTTGACTTGTTTACTTCTATGGACTAAAAGCCAAGACAACCCAGGATTGCTCTTCCAGCATAACCACTGGGGAGGGGTAAAGCACGATTAAGTCAAAGGAGAGAAAAAGCAGTGGAGCAAATGGCTGTAAACTTACCCATTAAGAAACTTAGCCTGAAGATATGAAGAGCATTTCTAAACAGGCTTAGACTTGAGATTGACTACTGTATGAAAGATATGAGATGCAAAACAAGGGACTGGAGTCAAAAGTTGTTACATTCTTATGCTTTGCTGATTTTAAGTAGTTCAGATTAGGGCTTCCTTCTCTCTCTTCCCCGGGTGAAGAAACAGGCAAATGGGCATCCTCAGGGCTCCTGCCTCCCCCTAGGCACACTCAGCTCACTGGGCAACCCAGGCTGCTCAAAGATCTCAGCCACCAACCAAAGCCCAGCTCCTGACTTGTGCCTTCTCATCCAGCTCCTGAGAAACCAGGCGGGCAGCCTGCACTGCCATCAGAGCCACCCAAGGATCTGTCCAGGCCCTGGCAAAAACTCTTGACTTTTCAATAGCTGGAAAAATCTTCAACATAAGTGCAGCACACTACAGTCTGTAACATCACCAGGAGAGAGTATGCCTTGACACTTTGCTTCAGACTCCCTGCAGACTGGATGCTCCAAGGCATTTTAGAGATTGTATAAATTTTCAAGTTTGTTTTGGAATTTTTTTCCCCAAGAGCATAAGGAATAATTAAGAAATAAAAAATCCTGAAAATTCAGAGCAGAGTTCTATGATACAGGATGGACTCTGCATTGCAAAGTCAGCCCCAAACTGTAGAATTATTTGCATACTACTTTCTTTTTCATGTGAAATGGCAAAGCTTGGATAATAAAACTTCATTAACTGTGTGGCTGTATGCAGTTGGGCAGTACTTGTCATTCCCCTGCATAGAAGACCAAGTATGTAGCAGCAGGTGCTGCAAGCAGAATGTTATTTCATCGTGATTATTTTTAATCTTCCAATAGAGAACAAAAGCTGATCTCATTAAAAGACAAATAGGACTAGTTGACTACTTGAGCTAAAAGAAGAAACAAAATTAGAGAAAATACAGATCCATGAGTGTTTCTGGCAAAGCACTACCGCTCTTCACAGCCTCTTCTTGTGTGTTGAACACTGCTTAAACAAGCTGGGGTTAATATCTATCACCCGACTGTCTTCACTGGCTTGCTCAAACCCAGAGGAGCTGGGACTGCTCTGTAACAGAACTAATTCATTTCTGAGGCTTAGTAGTTAGCAACCTAATAAGCCCCTAAAGGGTAAACGCTTTCCAGTCATTATAGGAATCTTCACAGGTGGTGTGGAAGAGCTAGCTGTGCCAGCAGCAATGCAAGGAAAATTACAGGAATAGCCTGTCTGCATTTAAAACTGCCATAGGTAAAGTAGTAAACTGTGGACTATCACATATAGTAAAGGCAGTGACAGCAGCACAAGAAAGGGGGAAAGCAACAAGACTCTTAGATAGGGTCTTAAGGCTTTTGAGGCCACACAAGTCTAGGATACTGTAGTTTCCACATTAGCACACTCGAATAATACTTGGTTGTGAGACACTACAGAAGTAAACATTATCACTAAAAAAATCTCAATGGAGTGCAATTGCACATTACAGTTGTATTATCACCATCCAATTTCTGAACAGAAGAGTATATTAATTACTGTTTAACAGACAAAACCAACTTCAGTCCTCTACCCAAGCCCCAAGCCAATGAACCATACTGGTCCTTTCTGCAGGAGCTGACCCACTGCCTCTGACTCCCAGAGAGCTGCTCAGGAACATGTGCCAAGCCATGTGCAAGGTGTGCTGAAGTGGCTGAAGAGCCATTGCATGGATATTCTCTAATGAGAACAGTGTGCCACTGTGCAACAGAGGAAGAACAGCTGTGACTCATTTCACAGTCTACTGAACATGAAGTAAGTTTGTTTGCATCTGTGATAAACAGTACTACCACTTGTGATCCATATCAGGTATTGCTGCTACCATGTCTTCTAATAGCATGGTAAAAATTAAAGATTAAGCAGCAGTGAGTTCTTCAGTTTCTGCTGCATGAGACATTGACACAGTTTTGGCTCCATCTCATTTCTAGACTCAGTGATCCCTGCAAAAACAGAGGCATAAGTGCTGGTATGTTGTTTGACAAAATGCTCCATTCATATTGACACTAAAGGCTTGTCCCCTGCTCGTTGTGAATCCCTAGCTAGGATACAGTGGGAGATGTGCATTTCCAATTATTAAGAGAAGTAGTATTTTAGTAGTTACTCAGAACATGCGTCAGTTTTCTAGCACCAGATCATGAGACCTAATAGCTGGCCATCACTTAATCCTTCTTTCAAGGAACTCTAGTAAATCTTGCAGCTCCCAGCAGCCAAAATACATTAATCCCAAGTGCATTTCAAAGACAAGTGTGGTTCCCTCACTATGCTCCTTTATTCAACCCTGAGCAGGCTAAAAATGATACATATCTTCACAAGTTCCCTTAGCCACCTTTCTACCATATTGATCTAGGGCAGCACCAGGTCCCACAGCAATGAACACAGCCCAAGCCAGTATTAGTGCCATAGAGAGAGTGACCCTTCTACATTTGTGAGGTTACAAGCCACCATAGGGTTGATTTGAGAGTAAAAATGGGATGGCATGCAAAAATCTAATGAATACACACTGATTTCAGCAAATATTTAATGAAGTGGCATCCAAACGAATAATGAAATAACATAACAAAACTAAATATTTTGACAGTCAGTTGGATTCATTACTACTGTCACCCTTCTTATTCAATTATTATATCATTTCATGTCATGACAGTTAAAACAGGTTTGTGTGTTAAGAAAAAAGCAGATAACAGCTCTTCTTTCCAATTCTGGATGGAAAAACCTGAAACACTGCGATTTCCAGTACAGCCCAAATTTCAGTTTGTGGCTAACTCAAACTGTCAAATCTTGGCAAGGCAGCAGATCATCCCTCTTCCCCTGAAGATGCATTCTGTCAGCAGAAAGTATAGGTGCTTCTGATGAAGAAATAAAGCTTCAATAGAAGATTTTCAGAGTTGTGTGCATTTGTACAACCATTGTGACAGTAACCTACTTGTTTTATTCACCTTGCAATGGAAAGCCACCAAAACTAAAGAAAGTAAAAAATTACTCCTTCTCCAGACCAGTACATTTCATGGGTTTCAGAAACACAACCTTCATATTTTCCTCCTCTCTTTGATAAAATGCCAAAGATGTGACAGTTCCAGTATAGCTATAGGACATTTCCAAACAGTTGTACCACAACCTACCTCAAAGTGGTACCCAAACACTGCTTCAAGAGCCTAACATCACTTCCTGAGCTCAAGCCCAGCTAGGCATGGAGCCAGGAGCTGCTGCCACTGACAACAGTAGCATCTTTGCAAATCAAATTCAGAAAAGCAAATTTTTTAGTGTAGGACTGAAAGTCACAGGCTTCTGAAGTTTAATTGCAGTCTAAAAATGATTCCCGGAGCATCCTCAGGTGCATCACTGTCTTTCATCTGTCTGATACTCAACCTTACTTTTCCTCACAATTTCATCTTGGTACCTTTTTCAACTAGGCATAAGATTTCACATAACCAAATCCAAACACCTTGAAAATAACAAGCATTATGCTTCACAGTTTTTTTATAAAAAGATAAACAAACATTAGACCAAGCATTCATTCTGCTTTTGTATCACACTGCACTGGCTTCCTAGGAATCAGAAGAGCCAAATTTCATTGATTGTTGTTAAAGTTTTAAAAGGAAAAACAAATTAACAAAATGCAGGGGGTCAAATATTGTGGAAGATTTTAGACACTTACAAAAGCCTTTGCTCTTTAACTCAGAAAAAAAATTGCAGCCCAAACACTAAAACAGAATTCTCCATGACCACTATACTCCAACCTTAATGCAGTTTCCTGACAGAGGACTAGGACAGAGCAGCGCTTGCAGAGGGGAAAAACAAAAGCCCAGGAAGACCACTTTGCTTTATGGCAAGGCTATACCCTAACAGACAGTGACAGAGTGACGAAGAATAATTTTAATTTTTTGGCATTTTGCTAAGAATATTTTTACTGTGAAACGTGCTAGATACACAGGCAAAGTAAAAGCACTCAAGCTTGGATAATTGGAAGTAAGGTAAAGCCCTGCGCTTGGGAAGGACTGCCTTCCCTCAAGGAAATCCTACCACAGCTTTGCCTATTTCAGAAGCCAAAAAATTTTCTCTGGAGAAATTATTTTATGAACTACTAATGATTCATCCTTGGCAGAGAAATTTGACTTTAGTCAGCAAAGCTGAGCTCCAGGCAGAAGAGGAAAATCACCCTGGTCTTTCTGTCATTGCAGTGGCAGAACTGAATACCTTCTTGTTAGCAAGTCCCCTCCAGAGCGATGTTGGGTGTGAGGGGAACATTACAAATACAATTTACCAAGGACACACCAACGCTGGCAGTAGGAAGCTCATTAAGGGGAGTAGCTCTCATCATGTGACAGGTAGTCCCACCTCCAGGATTTTCTGTGGCACAAAGCTCCTACCACTCAGCTTGCCTCCAAGGGTTTAATTACCTTCTGGAAATGAAGCGTGATCATAAGGGGAAACTTCTGGGAAAGATTCAGTTTCATACAAATCAGTAAAATCCTGGAGGCTTAACATGTGCCAAAAGGCTTTAAAAGACCATGTCATTTCGTCAGTGGGCTATTTAACAGCAGACGTTTACTGTATAAAAATCATTATCTGATTTAGTCTTTTATTAGCTTTGTCACCACTCCAGAGAGATAAGATGAACTAATACTATCACAGTTGCTGTTTCACAAAAGTTCAATATATGCTCAAAATTAGCAAAGAGCTCCTTCATATGGCAGGTCTATTCTGACTTTAGCAAAAATCATTAGAAGAGGTTTGAGGGTATGGCAATCATCTCATTTTTTCTTCAGCTAGAATTACTTAAATATAGAAAAGATCTGTTGCTGAGAAGGACTAACAGCAAAGACAGCATGTCAAATATAATGGCTTGCACAGTTAATCCCCATGTATCACACTGCATATTTACCCCTTGATGTAATAAGATCTGCTTTTCTCTAAATAAGAATTCATCAACACTAATATCACTGGCAGAAATAGGACAGAGGATGTAAATCTTGCAAATAGGTTTTCTAAATAATATCAGTAATTTTTTTTCCTTTCCATCTAGGAAAATTTTCCATTCCAAAACCCATTTGTCACAACGCAATAAAATAGTAATGCTGTCAATCTACAGGTGATGGTAAAAAACCTACCACCTTCAGCTACAAGACACATGCCTGATGAAGCCCATTCATCACAGCATCTTCCTTTCTAATCTCAGATTTCTTGGGCAACCTCAGTATCCGTAGGTGAGACACGGCTTTCACAAAGCCCAAATTAGATTTTCAAACATATTTGATGGGTGCACAATTAGCATGTGTCTACAGAGGTGCTGATCTACAGCTTCCACATCAAGTTGGCTAAGTGGCAGCTCACAAGCAGCACACATTCAGGTCAGCCAAGACTAAAATACAGCTCACTCTCACTCTCCCCAGAACTTTATCCTTCCCAGCATACTCCCCTTCTGTAATCCAGTTGCAGAGAATAAATCAGAAGGCCTCATATTTTCACTTCCAGTTGAGGAGGAATGAATCTCAAGTGTTTGGTGGTAAAATCAAGACCTACACCTTCCTTCCTCTTTCCCAGTCATCTTTGGTTGGGCTTGAAAAGGCTTCTCTTCTCCTGTGGGATAGGGAAAAGAGGATGACATCCCTCCCTTACTGTACCATGAGGGACAAGGACAGAACAGCATGGTTCCCTCAATATCCCCTTTAAAAAAGAGTCTGGTGCAGCTCAAAAATATTCATGTACCCATGTGTCCAGTGGCCACCTGTGCAGTATCCATGGTTAATGCCACGCAGTAACCAGAGTACAGAAAAGGAAGCAAGGATGTTCAGGTTGCCAAGGACAGACAAGTTCCTGTCAGATTCCCCATCCTTGCTCTACAGCTTCTCCTATCAGCACCAGACTTGCATGCACAGCATGACTCACAGTCCATTTATCCTCCTTCCTAATGGAAATCACAGACTTGTTACAACCATAGCAATAAAGGGAAAGAAACTATTTGCTGAAGTTAAGGAGATGAGCTGGAAGACAGCTGAGAAAGTCGAAATGTTTGCTAACACTAATATTTCAGTAGTCTACTAGAGGAATAGTACAGAGCCCTGCTGCTTCAAGTAATTTGAAATAAGTTGGAAAAGACTCAAATATAACATGAACATGAGACTTATCAGAATAGCACAGATCTTGGAATCTCTGCCTCTCAGAAAACCTATTCTCCAGTCTCCTTTAATGTAGTTATTTACTTCCTTAGACAAATAGAGAATGANATTATTAATATAATTTTGGATATGTTTTGATGCAATTCATAATGATTTTCTAAAACTCTACTTAAATTTCATTGTTTAATTGCTTTAAGGCAAGGACTGCCAATCTTGTGAAAATCCACTGAATGGGTCTTCTGTAAAATACTAACTTTTTAACTTCAGAGAAAAGGTGGAGGGGTTCAACCCACTCTACATTCCACAGAAATTATATCACCAATTTACACTCATCTACTCTTAGGAAAAATGCCTACTCATCTCTTTGCCATACCATGAACCAAGAAATAGAAATTAATCCAAATTATCTGAACACCTCAGTACAAGCACTGATGAACTCCAGAATTGCTCTGTCAACTCAAAGCACCAAAGGATCTGGCCCCAAATGCTTCACTACATGATAAGGAGCGAAAACATACCTAAGTCACATTTTCCATTTCAGAATTTAAAAAAATTAATAGCTTATACTGCTTCATGTAGTCATCCAAGTCTCCCATCCCCCAGTAAGGAAAGGAGAGAACGATGGTTTTTTGCCATAAATCATCACAGAATTGGTATATCCTGGCAAAATATCTTTCAGTATAAATTGGTTTTAAACTGCAGTAATTCCAGAAGTAGACTACCCTGTATCATGTCCAAAAGCAAATATAAACATTAGGAAAAAACTGACAAGACTGCTGAAGTTAAACATTTATTTTTTCTCTTTTTCCTTCAACCTTTATGTTTTATTAAACTGTTTTATTTCTGTATTTGAGGGGACACAGCCAAAAAAGACATTTATATATGAGCTCAAAATTGTATTTCATTATGTTTTATATTTTAATAGGGATGGAATTACTTTTTTTACTAGCTCCACATCTGAATTACTGACAGCCCATTCCCAGCATACTAATTTATTGCTAATGATGACACAGTGGACAAGATCATTTCCAGATACTATCCAAATATTCAGCAGAACAGCTTCATTCAAAACATCAACACTCGTTTACTGTATATTTTCTCCACCTTAAAAAAAAAGCAACAATCATTGGCTTAAACTGAAAAAAAACAAAATAAAAGAACAAACTCATTTTTACCACAGCTTTCCTTCCACCCTTGCTGCATTTAGAACAGCAATCAACAGTACACTGAAGCATTTGTGAAACTGTCCTTCAGGACAGATAAAGCCATTATAAATCCTAAATATAACATTCTAGATACAAAAAATTAAATGGTTGCATGGAATTATTATTAGCATGCATATTCTTACAAATAATGCTTATTTCGAACCAGAAAAAACAGATGTAAAATTATATAGTTAATGAGTTTCTAGCAAGCAGGTATAAAGTAAATCCACATCAGGACAGCTGAAGAAAATACCTTTTGAAAGGTGAGAAACCTCAAGGTAATGAAGCACATTGCAACCTGTGTTGCACTTGGTGGATGCTGCTGAGAAGAATAAACA
>VZTT01035077.1:68834-143113 GCA_013400855.1 Buphagus erythrorhynchus | reverse complement strand
TGGGACAACTGGGACAACTGGGACAACCAGAACTGCAGCCTGGGCTGGGAGCAAACACAAAGAACCACATCTGGTCCTCAACTGCCATGGAGTGCTCTACACAAAGATGAAAACGAGGTTCGAGGTTTAGCACAGATTTTTCAGGCTGTTGGAAATGCATTTAGCTGCTGGCATGGATAAGCACGACCCCCACCTTGATTTAAAAGTTTTGAAGTGAAAAGGTTGAGTTTTTTTCAGCAGATCCATTTATTTATTTATTTATTTATTTATTTATTTATTTATTTATTTTTAGGAAGTTTGTTCTTATGAAAATGTTATAATTTTGAACCTTTCATCCACATGTACAATGAAAATGAATTCTGAAACGTGTAGCTTTTCCAAGTGACAGGAATTAGTGATGGGTTTCTACTCTAACCAAAGCTCTTTAAACTTCTAACTCTCATGTTAGGATTAGATAATTTAACTGTTCTGTTAATCATTCCATGCTTGAATACAATTTCTGAATAAAATGTTCTAATTCAGTGGTATTTCCACGAATTTCTTGTACTGCCTGTTAGCTATAACTCCATTTAGAGTGGATTTACTCTCAAAAAGATTTATTAGGTTTAATTCACCTTCTCTGCCGCCTTGTGAACATCAGAGGCAGCTCTGCTGAGCTTAGAGGAGTTACTTTTGGTTGGGAGAAACATCAATCATGTAGCTGAAAAACAAGTGAATTAATTTTGAAACAAGCAGTGTATATTTTAATGTAAATTAGTGTTAAAATGTTATGCATGCAATGGTCACTAGGTGCAGAGAGTAGAAATTTATGAGGAAATGCTTATTTTTATAACATTTAATTTTTTGCCTTAGGTGAGAAAGAAACACAGAAAAATACAGGAGAGCAGCAAATAGCTCAATTAAAAACCAAAATACTAGCCTATGTGAAATTGGGCATCTCTCCAAATTATTCTTTTACCTGGCATAAATATTATTTATTTTATACCTAGCTTTATTTAAAGCTGCATTTGCTTAAGGACTGACTGAAATACACAGCTCTTAAGCATTCTGAGAGAGTCTTAATCATCATGCCTGGTAATTTTTGTATTTCCCACCGCTCTCCTGAGAGCCCAACAGTTCATTCCCTCTTGTTTTTTGCAGCTTTAATCTATATTAGAAAACGTTGACACACTTCTTCAGCTACATGAAAGTGCCACTAATGGGGATCCCATCTGACTTCAGAGGAAAGGGACTTTGAAGAAAAATCACAGAAAATTGCAAATAAAGGAGAAATGAATCAAGGTAGAAAATCCACAGCTACTTCCCTCAATTGATTACCAAGTATGATGTGAATTCTGCCTTTGATTTGAGTTGCTGCTTAGCACAGTGAATGGATTTCAAGCAGTGTATTTTACACAATGAGATACATGAAAAGTCTTGTTTTGAAGAGCGACATTGTTCTCCGTTTCTATTTTTGCAGTGGCAACACCTCAGATTATGACTCCATTGTACTAGGCTGGTGCAAACAGGCTGAGAGAGGCCCTGCAGGGCAAACACACCAGCAATGAAGGTGGAGAAAGGAAATTTCCTGTTTCATGGCAAGGGAAACAAAGTGCACAGAGGGGATGTGGCTGTTCAGGGCAGCTGGGGAACAAAACCCTGAGCATCAGTTGTGGCTGCATCTCAGCAGAGATTGGGTTTGGCCATCCTTGCATGCAGCACATCCTGCTGAGTGATCACAGAATCACAGAAATGATGGGGCTGGAAAGGACCTCTGGGATCAGTGAGTCCAACCATGGCCAAACTCCACCATGGTGTTAGCCAGACCATGGCACTGAATGCCCCATCCAGCCTTTCCTTACACACCTCCAGGGATAATGATCCCAGCTCCTCCCTGGACAGCCTATTCCAGCATCTGATCACCCTGCTGTGAAGAAATTCATCCTGATGTCCAACCCAAACCTTCCCTGGCACAGTTTGAGGCTTTGTCCTCTTGTCCTGGCTGCTGGAGAAGAACCTGACCCTCATTTGGCTACAGCCCCCTGTCAGGGAGTTGCAAAGCAATAAAATCCCCCCTGAGCCTCCTCCTGGCTAAACACCCCCAGATCCCTCAGCTGCTCCTCATGGGACTTGTGCCCCAGACCCTTCCCCAGCTTCACTGCCCTTCCTTGAACCTGCTCCAGCACCTCCATGTCCTTCCTGAACTGAGCGGCTCAGAACTGGACACAGGACTGGAGGTGTGGCCCCAGAGCTTGTCTGTTGTGTCCTGCTCATCCCTGCAGGATGCTCCCAGGTCACAGAATCACAGAATGACAGAGTCATTAGGGTTGAAAAAGATCTCCAAGATCATCCTGTCCACCCTTTTACCCATGCCACCACACACTAAAGTGTATGTCAGGATCCATGTCTGCTTGTTTCTTGAACACTTGGCTCTGGCAAGTGTGTGGAGCAGCAGAGAACAGAGTGCATTGTCCACACGTGCTTTTGGAAAGTTAAAGGCCCTGCAGTATTTTATTTGAGCTGATTTCCCTGACAACATGATTAGAGTGGTGAAGCATTGCTGCTGCTGGAAACTGATGCTGAGCATCAGCAAGGCACACGTTCCCCTCAGCCACAGCTGGGCTGGCAGGGCTTGTTTCTCTGTAGTCATTGGGATGTTGCTGAGTTTTTAGGCCTTCTGCAATTTTCTATTGATTTTTAATGAAACAGTGCTGATGCTTGTATAAAAATGCACCTCAGGGCCTTGTGCTGGTTTTGTCCAGAGCTGAACTCATCAGATAACATTTTTTCCCCTGTTCCTGCCTTGTCAGAGCAATGTGTCTGACAGGTACACAGAAATCAATTCAGAAAGTACATCCTCGAAGAAATCAGGCTGCCAGATTAAGTAAAACAGATGTTAACTCAGACACCTCTGAGCTCGGCTGAAGCACACTTTTCTGCACAGAGAAAAGCCAAGTAGTTTGCTTTTTTTCTTGTTTAAAAGGGTTTTGAGCACTTTTGTGCATTCTTATAGCAACAGCTTTAGAAAAGACTGAGAAACTCTCAATTCTCTGCTTTGGTTTCCCAAAATTGGAGTGAACAAAATAGTTTGAAGCATTTTAAACCAAGCCTAGAGGAGTTTCAGATGGCTTATTGCTGGAATTGTTCAAGGTCAGGCTGGATGGAGCAACTTAGTCTACTGGAAATTGTCTCTGCCTGTGGCAAGGGGATCAGAACTAGATAATCTTTAAGGTAATTTCCAACCCAAGTCATTCTATGATTCTTGGGTGGGTTTAGCTATTTTGTGTCACACTCTCACTCATGCCAGTGGTGTGAGTGAGCTCTGGTGTGGAGAACTGGTTTTAGAAAGGCTGCAGAGGTGGAAACTCAGATTTGCCCGGGTTATAGTGGGCCATGTAGCAAGCTCAGGTTGCATTTTGAAGAACCTTGTTGCTGCCACAGACTAGAATTATTAAGGATATCCCTTTGACTGCTTTCTAACCCATCCATATAAGGAGAGCTGCACTGGGAGAGAAATTCAAGGGGGAGGACACTGCTGGTTTTAAACCCTGTCTGACGCTGCCTGCATGATTTGGAGGCAGCACCCTGGACATCTGGGATGTGTAAATCTGTCTGCCCAGCAGCCAGCTAATGCTCTGATGCAGTGAGAACTCTGCTCTGCAGTCAGTGACCACACTGTGTGCTCAGCCACAGCTTGGGGCCAAACACAGTGGAAGGGAAGGCAAAGCAAGCGTGGACCACAGAGCTGTGTCCAAAAGCCTGAAGACACAGATAAAGTACAACAAAAGGAATAACTTTTGTTTAAATTTCTGATATTTCTAGTGCTCTGAGCAAAACATCTTTTCTATTTTCCTTCTGCCTGTGTTTTTCTGTTCTCGTTCCACCCTACATTTCTCAGAGGGAGGCAGGGCATAAGTGAAATGCAGAAGGCAGAACGAACTCGGTTGCTTTCACCTAGTGTATGTACTTTATCTATCTATCTTTTCTTTGATCCCAGGGTTATCCAGGGCTCTTATATCAAAGAAGAAACAGGACAAAATCTGTGTATAAAAGGGTTGGCTGTAGATGTTACACAACCAGGCAGGCAGCAGAGTCAAGGGAAGGGCTGAGCAATCTCGACCATGTGGAATTGGGAGCAGGAGGGTGAGAAAAATGCAGCTTGGGGTGATGTGTTTATTCCAGTGTCAGCCTCGCAGCCCCTCCACTCCCTGCACTCTGCCCCTCTGCCAGCTCTCATGGCAGCTCCCCCAGGGCTCCCCATCAGCCAGAGCCCCTCTGCAGGTCAGGGAAACTGCTCTGCTGCACCTGAACTGATCCAGCCCTGATGGAATACATTTTACATGCCCTTCTGAGAGGCCACGATGCAATGGAGACCCCAGAGGATCCTTTCCCAGCAGTGGGCTCTGTGTGCACACTCACAGCATTTGCTTTGTGACGTGCCCCTCTGCCAAGTGACATTTTCCACAGATGCTGGCTGGGATCAGTCTGCACCTGCACGTGTGTGTAACCCAGGCTGTGATTAGCCCATTTGCCTGAGCAACTGTGGTTTCAGCTCCTTTTTCTTTCCCCCCCATGCTCACAGCTCCCCTTTCTAACAATTTGATGTGCTGCATGCAGCAAACCTACAAATGACACACTGCAATTACTGTCCTTTCCTACCACACAAAGTGAAGTTGCTTTTCCTCTATTTGTCCTCTGCCAAGCAGCCACTTTGTTGTTTATTTTCAAAGCATTTAGAATTACAGCTGAAAAGTAAGCTGTAATATCTGTGGCCTGTACCCACATTATTAAATAAAACTGAAAATAGTCGTGGAGGGTTTTCTCTGGTTTAACACACACACTTTCATATTAGATTGACAGGGCCATATTTCATAGAATCACAGATTAATTAAGGCTGGAACATAAGATTGTCGAGCCCATTAAATCCATCTCTGCCATGTTGCCACTGAGCCATGTCCCCAAGTGTCACATCCACATGTCTTTTGAACACTTCTAGAGATGGTGAGTCCACCACTTGCCTGGGCAGCCTGTTCCAGTGCCTGACCTCCATTTCAGACTGCTATGGTCCTTAGAGAGATGCTAGAGGAAATGGGAAGCTCTTTCAGTGGATATAAATATGGCAATATTGAAAGGCTTCCTGGTCCTCTTGGAGAGCGACCTTTTGGAGACAGAAAGTTGGGAGTGACTTCCTGGCTTGTTTCACCCTTGGAGACAACTGAGATTGGAGATAGTTGTAGCCATATAAAGTAGTTCATTTAGTGGCTGTTGGAATATGTAAGGATTAGAGATCCCTTGTAAGTCAGAACCAGGATTTGGAGGAGGATGGAAAAGAGAGAGCACAGGCACGACTTCTCTCACTGCAGGCTTTCTCCCTGCCCATTGGTGTAACTGCACCACATCCCATCAGTTTAAAACCAGCACAAGAATTGTGAATCAGAATCTGTAGTGGAAATCCCTCTGCCCAAACTCAGTGGAGCCACAGCTCTGTGACAGAGGGATGTGATGCAGAAGCCTGGCATGGGAGCAGGATGGATGGAGTCTCTCTGTCTGAGGTGCACAGCACTATTTTTGGCAATTTAACTGCATGGTCAGTGATGAGTCTGGTCTGATGCAAGCTGGCAGGCTTCACTGCTGAGGCTCAGATGGCAGCACTGCAGCTTGGTGCATATTCCTGAATAATTTCCCTTTCATCTTGTCATACTTCTGTCTTTTCTGGCTGTTTCAAAATATGTCTCTAGTCCACATGTATGGAGATGTCTGCAAGGCAGTGCTGCCTGTGCCATCAGGAAGGAACAGCACCTCGCCCTAGATACTGAAATGTCAGTACACCCTTGCCATCCTAAAGATTTTTGCAGCAATTCTGCCTGGAGAGCAGGAGCCTGCTGCTCCCCTGTGTGTCTGGACAGGCTGGTTAGATATTCAGGTCCTGGTTTTACACACTCTATTTTTAAGAAGCTCACACCTTGGTGCCTTTCCCCCTGACTAATGTAAAAAGGCAACTCACCTCTAATCTGGTTATTAGAAGATCATCCAGCTCCACAGGTCAATGAAGAGTCAAAAGCATCATTTAATTCTTGAACTTTGCTGCTGGCCCCTGGCCGTGGCTGGTGCTTGCTGTGAATCCAAAGCAGCTGCACAGAGAGGAGCCACAATGTCCCTGTGCAAAGGCAGGCCAGGGCCAGAGGCCAATCATTTCCCTGAGTCAGTGGCATTTTTTCTTCCTGGAATTTTGCTGCATCCTGACTTGCAGATCATCTTTCTCTCAGCCAGGAACAGAGGCTGACCCTGATGCTACCTTGCTCAAAAGGACTGATCTTACAATGTGGGTACAGAGGAGGAGTGGGACACACTTCCTCTGGGTTTATTCACACTCAATACATTGCCAGGAAAGGCCTGATAAATCCCTTCTGAGGATGTTCTCTCAAATGCTGGTGTCTCATTTTCCCCTTTCCCCACAAGGTCATCACTGGTGTTGATCTTGCTCTGGTGGTTCACGCTGCCCTGTCCTGCAGCCTTCCCCACTGGGGGAGAGACTTCCTGCCTCTGAGTCAGTCTGGAGCTGGAGCAGAGAGAGCAGATGGAAAAAGGGATGGGCTGTGCTCACACATTGCATCCTCCCTTTGCACCCTGGCAGTGGGCATTGCATCCTCCCTCTGCACCCTGGCAGTGAGCATTGCATCCTCCCTGTGCACCCTGGCAGTGAGCATTGCATCCTCCCTCTGCACCCTGGCAGTGGGCATTGCATCCTCCCTCTGCACCCTGGCAGTGAGCATTGCATCCTCCCTGTGCACCCTGGCAGTGAGCATTGCATCCTCCCACTGCACCCTGGCAGTGAGCATTGCATCCTCCCTCTGCACCCTGGCAGTGAACATTGCATCCTCCCCACTCACACCAACACGGAGTGAAGCTCTGCCCTCTCTGCCATGCTGTGATCACCCCATAGAAACCAGGACTTTTACAACCACTGCTGGCTTGCAGCACCAAGACTTGTGTTTAGGGAACACCTGGCTAACTTCCAGCACGGGGATCTGTAGGACTCATATTACAGTGCTTAGGAAATACCCATAAAGTATCAGCTCATTAGACACACTCAGTGGAAATTAGACACACTTGGCACTGGAGGTACATCAACAATGAGTCAGAGTTGCTGTTTGTCACTGCAGCCCATGGCTGAAGTGCTCTGAGTAACAGCAGGGCTCCCTGGGCTGTGCTGTGCATGGCACAGAGAGGCAGCCAGGGGGGTGCTTAATGTGCTTGTGGCTTGCTCTAACGTGGTCCACTTCAAACAATTTATCTTCTGAAGCCACAGAATCATGGAATCATAGAATCATAAAATGATTTGGGTTGAAGGGACCTTAAAGATCATTCCCCTGGACCAACTAGGTGCCTGGAATGTCAAAACTAACTCAGCAATGAATGCCAAAATAGAGTATTTCCCTGTGTCTTATGCTGGCTTTTTTATAATATGTTCATTTAAAAGAATGGCCATTTCCTAAGAAATTTCCTTTTCAATTAAAGTCTATAAAAGGAAATGTTGTCTATGAAAGGTGAAACTGATTACTTTTCTCTAAAGATAAATTAAGTGAGAGCTGTAGGTGTTTCTTTGGAAAATATTGAATGGAATTGAATGAAATTACAGGGGGGGAAAAGGAAGCCTGGTTTTAATCAGTTCTGTTGAGAATTGTGGCTAGTGCAATATAGCTTGGAGGAGATATGGATGCCCCATCCCTAGAAGTGTTCAAGGCCAGGCTGGAGTGGGCTCTAAGAAACCTAGATCTAGAGGAAGGTGTCACTGCCAGGGGCAAGGAGACTGGAACAACATGATCTTAAAGGTTCCTTTCCACCCAAACCATTCCACTGTTCTATGACGTCTTTTATCCACACCTCAGAAGGAAGGAAGAAAACCTTTTGGACCTGGATGGGAAATGTATGACTTTTTCCTCCTCCTGTATCACAGGCTGTGAGTGTTGTCCACATTCACCTCACCATCAAACTGCTTCTGTGCGTGCAAACATTAAAACCATTCTTAGGAAGGTTACTTCACGTGTGGACTTGCAAACAAGTGACAGTTGTGCTGACAGCAGAGTTAAAAGGCAGGGAAATGCATCTGACAGGCATGTGCTTTCCTTGCAGAGGACTGAGGAGATGGTAGCATTTATCTGAGTGGGAAATGGTGCTTGTGTCTCTGGACTTGCGTGGTTACACTACAGACTTTACAGTTGCGTGACAGCCTCTGTTGATCTGTGTGTGAAAAGATCTTTTGTCCCTTCAAATGTCACTTGGTGTCAAATTGAGGAAAAGCTTAGAAGCCAATGTTGACATTTATGCAAACAGATAAAAAAAAAAATTTCTAGTGAGGTTCCACTGATAAACACTTTGGCTGTGATCTTGTGGTTGGGTGTGTGTGGGCAGATGTGTCCCTTTCTGCAGACCCTCTCTGGCTGCTGGGAGAGGACACATATTTTCAAGTCAGCTATTTGACTTGGGCTTTCTGCTGGACAGGGTTTTGGCAAGGAGTTTTGAGAGGTAGATGAATGACAGAAGAACACAAAGCCACCAATTCTCACTGGGAACTGTATATCAGAAATGAAGTACTGGCTCTTTTGAAACTCTTAACTTGCTTAATCATTTTAGAAATTGTCTAAATCTTTCTAATTTTCCTTTTCCCTCCACCAAAGATTTACATTTTCCTATCCTGTTAAGTCCTACCTTATGGTAGGACATGGTTACCAGCCATGAGGGCCTGGATTTTGCCCTCAGCTGTTCATGCAAACCCCTCATCTTCAACCAGTTAGACACCAGCTAGGTAAAGGATTACATTAGCCTTGCATGGAAACACACAGAAATCCATGAGGTTTGCATGGTCATGTTGCATTATGCAGTGATCCCTGGAGTATGAAAAATCATTAAATTGTCTAAAACACAAAATTATGTTTTAAGTGAATCTTGATTTTTTATTCAAATCTTTTTGATGACAAACCAGCAGACATTAAGGTCATAGTTGAACACTTAGTTTCAGATATTAGGACCTGGGTTTTGTGTGTGCACCCAAGCTTTTTCTGTGGCAGAAATGAGAACTGAGAGAACAGAGCTCCTGTAAAGTTTGTGACAGTGAATTTAAGTGAAACCACACCACTTCTGTCTTTCTGCTGCTAGAAGCTGCCCCAGAAGTTTGTCCTGCCAAGGCAGCTGTTTGTTTGTCTGTCTGTGACACTGTCTCAGATTTGTCTGGAGAGCATGTAGGAGCTGTGCTCTCCAGAGATGTCTGTTCCTAAAAGATGTCTTCCCTTCCAGGCTTCCCATGGTCATGCTTCACCATGAGACTTGAAAATCTTACATGACAGCAAATATTGGGACAATCTGGTAAGTACACCCAGAGGCTGAGTAAGTTTTCTTTTTTTTCTATTGCTGTGTAAGCTTAAAAATGTAGAGAAACTCCATCAACTGTGCTACCAAACTTGGTGCTCTTCAGCCTGCTCTTCTGCTGCTGTAGTGACTTTTGTGTAGATGTCCAGAGCCCCCAGCCTATTGCTTTGGTTATGTTTTCTGTTCTTTGTTGTTTCAGCATTTCTGATGTCTCTCTTGGGCAGAATCCCAGTGAGTCAATGGAAAAATTCTGTTGATAGTATTGAAAGCTGGAACTGGCTTTTAAGACCCTCTTCCTAATCTGACCTTGATGCTGACTGTCATTCACAACATAAGCAACCAGAAGAGTAATAATAGCCTAGGGATGAAGGTTAACTGTCACCCTTAAAAGTGAAATCACTATGAAAAGTGGATACTTGTGTTCACCCCTCTGCACTCTGTTATGCTCTGGTCTTAGAGAGATCCTTTCTAGGGTAGCAATTGTCATTGGCACAGAAGGTTTAAGAGCTGTCACTTCAAATGTGAAAAAAGAAAAAGAAAATATCATGAGCCATGTCAGATGATTTAAGCTGATGTTCAAGACCAGCCAAACAAGAAGAAAATGGTCATTTGGAGTTCTGCCCCATTAATAAATGACAGGAGCTTCACACCTGATATGATGCCCCTTCTGAGGCTGTATGGAAATCAGCTCTCAAGCAGCACATGGCTGGTGTGATCCAACACCAAATGGCAGCTGAAGTTTAGGGCACTGCTTTGGACTCTCAGATCACCCAGGACAGCTTGCCCTTGCTCTGAAGGCAAGCTCACAGGCTGCATGTAATGATGAATAAGGATGATTGCAGCTGACCTTGTTGGCTGGGGTACCCTACTGACCAGCCCAGGCACAAGAGATGCTGCTTGTATAGATACACATATTTGGACTAAGAAAGTAGGAGAAAGGAAGAACAAAATACTTCAAGAAGGAGCTTTCAGAAGCACTAAGTTCTGCAGAAACTGGACTCATTTTCACTTCAGAAGAGAGGCAACTCTGGATAATTTGCTGTACTCGGATGTGTGTGTGCTGCATCTGGAACACAATGGGGACTCCATCTGTTGTGAGTAGTGAGGCTGAACTCTGTAAAGGTTGCTGAGTAAGTTTTCCCTCCACTGTGTGCAACGTACTCAGGAGAATGGCTCTGTTGTACCCAGCTTTCCATAGGAAATGATAGAGCCTGCATTGTCCTTTCCAGGCACACCCCAAATGCAAATCCATAAATATGGTTAATATGGCTGTTCTGCTTCCACACGTTTGTTCTAACAGTCTCTACTTGCTAAATGTTAAGTCCTTAATTGAAATTCCACCTCCAGTGGAACAGCCCTCCATCAGCTGTCCCTGGGATAACAGAGCAATAACAGCAAAAGCATTCTGATGAACTTTTCTATCCACTCCTGGTGTTTTTTGAAAATTTTCCATTATTTTGGCTAAGAGGTCAGAACTAGTCTGGAAACTAAGTCGTTTTTTTGTCTATTATTGAGCAAAACATAACGTAATTTAAAACAATTACCAAAATCAGAAACCAGTCCTGGCATAGCTTGGGAAGGGCCTGCTTTAATAATATTTTTTTTCCCAATGATCCTGTTACTCAAGCAGCACTGAGTTACTATACTCATCTGGCCATATCTATTTAGATATAAATTGTTTTTCACAGCAGAGAATGTTTGTACATAATTTTACTTAAAGGGGTGAAAGTTGTTGTATTTTTCTTGTCCTCCTTCTCTCTTTCTCTCTCTCTTTCCTGTTTCTTTAGATTTAATTATTGCTTTTTGACCTTGCTCCTTTGATGAGTAACCTTTAACAAAAAGCTCTCAGCTCACACAACACAGTTCTCCAAAGACAATTATGTGAGGCTTGAGGATACTACAGGCATGTCCACGAGAAAGGATAGGGTAGAAATAGAGTCCCAGGAAACCTCCTGACTGCATATTTACCTGCCAGTCCAAGGCAAGACATTGGAAACAGGAAATGGCAGATAGCAGGAAAATAGCAGATACCTCCCAGAGGTGCTGAGAGATGTCTAATATTCAGTGTCTAATATTTTGCACACATATAACATCTCATGAAGATATGCTAAATATGGCAAAACAGAATCTGCCATAGGCCCTACTATAGATCTGATTATCCTTGTACTCAGCTGATGTCCTTAGGGGACTCATGTGCACCAATAATTGATATAATAAAATCAATGGGTTTTTGTAGGCACATGTTTACACACACACATGCACTCACATTTACATTTAGAAAGAATTTCAGGTGGACTTTGCAGATTTAAATCACTTTCTTGGCATCACTTGCCATGAGCTGGCTTCAACCCTTCTCTGCCCTGGAGACTCCCTCACTTTTTGAAGAGATCCACCTCCCTCGGGTTTGACTTTGGTGGAATTGCTCCTTGGTTTCACAGTCTGAGGCAGGCAGTGATATTTTGTAGCTCTGAAATTGGTTGGGAGGAGGAGGAGAGAGGAAGAACACACAAAAGAAGAGGGGGAGGAGGCAGGCAATACATCAGACAATGTGGACTGTTTCCCAGCATCATTTAATGACTGCTTTGAATGGCTGAGGAATTGACACCAGAAGTCTTACAAAGGCAGAACGTATGTTTCAATGTATAATTATATGGTTATATTGTAGTCATAAGGATAATTATCACAATTTAAAAAAAACCCAAATCATTAATCCGTGCTCTGTCTGTTCTATTTCTGCATTACAGCTATTTCATGCATCATAAAGTATTATCCACTACAGGATTTGGAAATTACTTGTTTTATATTGTTGTGGTTTTATTTTGCATCAATGTTGTCAATGCATATTTCTCAAGAACAATTCACTGGCACATAATACTGCTGAGGACCAAAATATCTCTGACCAAATTCTGATGCACATAGTGCCTGCAAATGCTGTCCCAGGTGGCTCAGGCTGCCAGGATCTGACACAGTCCACAGCATTTCATTCAACGAGTGGCAATCTCTCATCTAATCCATGTGGGCATTTTAGGGAGCAAAGTCCAAAATTTCAAGCCTTATAACTTGCACATATGTTCCTGCCACCCACCATGGGCTAGTAATACTCCAGTTTAAACAGGCACTCTTGATTTTGCTTGCCTTGTACATGACACATGAGCATGCTTGTTTATGTAAAATTTGGAAGAACAGAGGCTAACTTGATCCCACCCTTCCAATAGGTTATATGTTTTTTCAACCCTGAAGCAAAATTCTATGTCTGTATGTTTTGGCTTTTAAACACAATAACCTGCAGGCCTCAAACACATCAGAAAAGAAATGGAAATCACATTATTACACAGAAGGTTTAAAACTTAAAACCAGAGGCTATATCAACAGCAAATGGGCCACCACAGACATGCCCTTCTCCTTGGGACTTCCACTGGATTCAGGATGGAGGGGTGCTGGGAAGGTTGTTTTACTTTGCCTGTGCACTCTTCAACCATCACAGTATGTTGATGGTACAATGGCTTTTTTTGGATATTACTGTAGATTCTCGTTTGACCAGATAAACAGGACAAGAACAGACAACGTGACTTTCAAAGGTGAAGATGTGATGTTGGGCCATGTGAATGAGCATCCACTCCCTGCCCTCTCTTCCTCTGAACTGTGCATCTGCATTGACTGTGCCAGAGGAATTTCACTGGGCAGCTGAATTTTAGTAGAGAACTTTTACTGTAAATTTTGGGCAGTTGAAGGTCATTGAGGCTATCCTGTAGGTATGAACTCCATTTAAAAAAAGAGGATCCTTCTGCCCTGAGCTTCCTATTCTCTCTTCCTCCCTGCTCCCTCTGGACTTTTACCTTGCTGCTCTGTATTGTTTTTCCACACATTCCGTGGCTTTGAAGTCTGCAATGCTGGAATTTTTTTTTCCCTTTACACACCTTATTTTTGAAACCCTCTATTATTTTTGTGACCTTTTGGGATACTTTCCATTTCAAGAGCATTCTTTGCAAGACAGTCTTGATAGAGACAGAAATAATCCCAACCCGGTTTTACAGGACATGTTTTTACACCCTGATAGCGTGTGTTTTTAACCCTGCAGTGTCTGTCCCCATGCTCCCACAGGTGCTGTGCACAGCTCTGCTTTGCACCCACGGGAGTGTGGAGCTTTCCCAGAGCTGTGTGGGTTGCTGTGTTGATGAGGAAGGCTGTCTCCAGAGGATGCTGCCACCAAAAGCAAAATGCCTCTGTCTGCCATCCAACTATTTCCACACAACCAACAGTTTTGAGGCTTTATCTGCACATATATCCCCTGAAGGGAGTCTCTGGTATCCTGCACTGTTGGTTTCCTAAAGGGAGGAATAACCCCATGCTTGGAGCAGACCTTTGAGGGATTCAAAGTTCCCTGGAGGAATGTGGCTCTGAACCAAAGGCGTCAGGTGCAGCTGATCCCAGGAAAGCTCAGGGTTTACAGGGGATTCAGTGGGCCATGGTGGGGGGAAGGAAGGATTTCTGGCCAGAATCCAAGGCCAGGCAGCTGGAGATTTACAGCACTGCTCTATCTGCCCTGATTTCTTGGCTGTGGAACAGTCACAGAGGTGTGTGGAGGGCTTGGCTGGTTAAACACAAACCACACGTATAAAATCAGAATTGCAGCAAGGAACCATTGCTTTTTAGCTGCTGGATGTACAGGAACATATATCATGTTAGGCTGGGAGGTACAGGAACCTCCAACATTTTACATAATTTCTGTGTGTTCCACACAGGAATACTGATGCTATTTTTTCAGAGGCAAGCCCTAGAAAGCGTGGCTGGCTGATGTGGCTGCCAAAGCTCTGCCACATGGGCTTTGCTTGTCAGAAGTGGAAAACACGGCTGGTGCTTAAGGCACTTCCAGAGTAAACACCAGCAACAGTCCCTTCAGTTTTGAGGCAGGCAGTTGTGTTTAAAAGTGCTTCAGTCCTAGTGAGAAAGGCTGTGGGTCAGGGGATTGTTTCCCAGGGTTTGTTTTTAACCATGTGGATGTTTTTGAGGGACTGCATGTGCTCCTCTGAAGTTTCCAGTTTGGCTGTGCTGGGGCCAGTGATGCTGGCTGGTGTCTGAGCCTACGCACAGGGGACAATGCTGGATTGTTACAAATCAAACTGGTGCTAAACAGCATAGAGGCTTTGCATCATCCACTAAATACCAGGAATTAAATGTTTTTTTTGCTTTTGCCCTACCGAAGAAAACTTAATTCTAAACCTCCAGCCCGTGGTGGTCTTGGGGGGCCAACCCTGTGTGATTTATGCAAAAACAAAGCAGGAGGGTGATCATTCTCACTCCCTATAGGCTGGCAGACAAAAAGATTTGGATCACTTTATTAGGCCCTTTTGAGATGCAAGAACAGCACCATTTCATCTGTGCCTGAGAGCCTCAGCACAGTCACAACGCTGAATTGATGGCAAAAATGTGTGGCAGCAATTACTGCCGTGAGGATTGCTCTGGAAAGAAACACAAAAAATTCATTTAACTCCCGCACTCGCCACTGTAAGGTAATTTGGACATGCTATATTCCCAGCACAGCTGTAAATTTAAAAATAAGCACAGCCAGGGCTGTAGTTGGAGAGGGACTGGATGGTGCAACTGATCAAAACGTGCTCCAGAACTCACTGGAGTAGAATTTACAAAAAGCTGCCTTTTAAATCTTATGCCTACGATCTATTTCATTCTGGAACAAAACACGGAGCTTCCAGCCTCCAATATGGAGTGAGTCATAGTATTGCCATTCTGCTCCCAGCACAATTGGAGCATACCTATGGCATGAAGTGGGAGAAATATTTGGCCCAGAAGAAAGCTCCAGAATGTTTTTTTATGTACTGTCAAGACACGCTTAATAAGTGGAGAGTATTCCTTCCATATTGCGTAATTCCGACTTTCCTCATGCTGGGTTTTTTTTCAGCAGGACACGCAAGTGTGTTTTTATTTTTAATGAGTGTTTAAGCCCAGATGAGTGTAAACATGCTTATGGGAAGGACTTTCCTTGCCATACATGGAGGCAAATGTGTGATCACACCTGCATAGGGGCTGAATGAAGATATGGAGGGAAGCTTTTAGTGGCAGAAAGCACAAGAACCTGCTGTGGCCCATAGCCCCTCACTCTCTATTTCTGCTGCTCCCCTCAGGGCAGAGTTCAGTGATCTCCAGCATCTCTCACATGGGTATGGACTCAGCAATGCTGGGAGAAGCAGTGTGAAGGGCAGTAAAGGGAAAGCCTGGCTGCCCAGCTGGAGAGGCTTTGGGGCACAGGGTGAAATCCCTGTCCTGGCCATGCCAACAGGAATATTGCCTTCAGCAGAGTGATTCCACTCCCTGTGTATGAACAGACACTGAAACAGAGAAGAAATCACGATGTGATGGCCGACTGGGAACTGTTTTGGCAAAGCAAAACAGGGCTTAAACCTCGAGCTGTTCCAGGGGAAAAATAAAGGCAGGAGCAGCTTTTGTGCACACGGCAGGGGCAGGCGGGGCGGGCTGTGGGTAAGGCTCTGGTCCATGACACAGATGGATTTGGCCACGATTCCTGCCCTGCAGCTGTGTGACCCTCCCAAGGCAGTGTCTCCCTCCAAATAAAATGTGAATATTGACACAAACCTGCTTTTATGTATTGCTGTGCTTATACGAGAGACTGCTTAAGGGCTGAACTTAATGTTTGCTTAATATATCCTACTCCTTGATGTTAAATACTGTTACTATTAACTGCTGTGATGCCTGCTTCCCACAGGGCTTTAATGACCAAGATCATCTAAAATAGCAGTGGTTCATTTTGTTTTTAAGCATTCAGTAGTGTGCAATGAGTTGCTTAACATTAGGCAGCGTATGCATTATTATGCCGAGCTCATATATGAAGTGTGTTTTTTGACCAAACAGCCCAGAAACCTTTCCTGCTCTTGGTAATGAGAGCTCCCAGAATCAGAAAGCTCATGAACATTTGAACCCTCCAGAGTGTGAAATAATAATGGCCAGCTGGTGCCATTTCAGTGGGGAAAGCAGTGAGCAAATGGCAAAGATATGAGAATTAAATCTTGTTTGTACCACGCCACTGAGGAACACTAAGAAACTGGTTTGGTTTGGTTTTAAGAGGATTTCAAAACAAAGGGGTTTCTCAAAAATCTCTGCCCTCTCAGAACATTCCTCTGTACACACAGGATCTTTGGACTTTGAGTTAGGAGCAGATTCTCGAATAAAAGATAGATTGACCACTGCTGAGACCCTCTGGAGAAATTAGGATGAGAAAAATCTCAGGAAATGCATGCTTATATACCTCTTCAAACGCATCCCCTTCAGTTAAAATGCTAAATTGTTGCTGGTATGTTCACAAGGCAGCCTGGGGTGTTTGAGTGGGCTGCCTGACATTTTACAAATGGATGGAGGAGGTCAGACACTCCTCAGGTTATATCTACCTGGTCAGTGATGGATTGGTGTCCAGAAAACCTGGGCTAAAGCAAGCTGGGGGTGAGTTATGGAAAAATTATATCTTCTTGTAATCACAGGAATGCACAAGGGACAAATTAACTCAATCCTACGAATAATTTCATCCTCATAACCTTCTGTTCACTTTGTAATTACGAGGTGAAAGAAAGGCCATATCCTTTTGAACTCAGGACCACATTCTTTAGCCTGTGCTGCCATGTTTACCTATGTTTGCTCACTCCAAAAAAGCTCTTTTTTCACCCAAGGCTATGTGGATGATAGCAAACTGCAGAGGTTTTTTTCTAGCAAATATGCTTTCCCTCTTGAACATTTTTCTCTGGAGAGTTTCCCACCCCTGTTCCTCTAGACATATTGATCTCCACAGTCTCACTTCTTCCTGGTATAAGATCTGTTTTCTTTTAAATCAGCTACAAGTCTGGGAAATACACACCCTGGTGTCCAAGAGGGCAGAGGGAGGTATTTCTAGAAATAGCTAGATGACAAACAAACCACTACAAGTTCTAGTCTTGGCTACCTTACTATAAACTCAGCCCATAGATTTTTTTTGTTCTTCAGAACTGAGGTTTCCCATCTGCCAATGGGTGAATATAAATCCCAGCAGATGTTAAAGAGACATCTGGAGTGTATCCATTGCACTCCCTGTGTCAGTGATCATCTCCCAGTTACTCTGTATTTTTGCTGAGCTAAGGGAATTTGTGGCCTTCCCTCCCACTGGGTGTCTGCAGAAATTGTGATGTCAAACATCCTCTGCTACAGCTACCAAAGTCTCTGATACTGAGACTCCTGCTGAGCACTTGTATTTCCATAGCCAGGGGTTTAATGACCACCCAAAGAAGCCATTCCACAAATGAATGCAGTGGGTGCTGAGGGTGGGAAGACCCTGATGTCTGTGGCAGGACATGGAGGAGCTGGGAACCTTCAGCAGCTCAGGAAACCGAATGAGGGGATTTGAACATCTTGGAAGTCAAAATGAGGGGATAGAATTTCCCAAGGAACCCAAAATATCTGTCGAATTTGAACAGGATCTCCAGCTCTACAAGGTGGCTTTAAAAACCCTGCCCTAATTTTCCAGAAGAGGTAGATGTGTTTTTCATCCCCTCACATCTGGCCATGGCCTGAAGTGCACAGGCAAGAGAGAAAACTTTTCCAGCCAACTACATATTTTTCTGCCCTGGGAAAGACTCCATTGTACAGCATGAATGCCAAAGTCCAGTTTCCTTCTGGGCTCTGCACACTTTTGAAGTTGGTGTTTATTTTGCCTGATCTGCCCTGACTTTCTGGTTCCTGTTACTGTTCTCTCCTATTGTTGCTGGTGAACTCTGGCCCTTACCAGGATTTTGGTGGAGTTGCTTTTCTCTGAGCAGGTACATGGGAGATTTCCCAGAACTGGAGAAATGGCATCTGCCCAGTACTCCCCTGCTGATCAATCTCTTATTCCTCTGATTATTACAAAACATGGAGAGAAATAAAGCTCATTAATGAGCCCCTGTAATTAACAGGAGTTGCATCTGTCAAATAGAGAGGGACATTAGAACTGATGTCTTTGCTTAGCAAGAGGCATCTGTGAAATGATTTTGGGGAAATTCCCTGAAACGGAAACTGTAGGTACTTCTCTAATTGCTTATACAAATTAATACAACTAAGTATGAAATTTGGGAAAAGGTCCCCAAACGTATGGCTTCTTTGTAACCTAATTATTTGACAAAAAACAAAGCATAGAATTATTAATATATAAATATTTCCCTGCATATTCTGTAAATATATAAGGAGAAATTTGATACTTCCTTCTTGAGAAATTATCTACTGTGTGTCATAAATATCTTTATTCTGATTCCTTGGGAGCTTTGAATTTTGCACAGAATTGCATTAATTAAAATACCTGCTTCTTTTTCTTATTTTGCTCATCTACTTGTCTTTTTATCAGACGTCATACATTCCTTCACTTCAAGGGTTTCCTGACTTAGATTTGCTTGGCCCCAGCTCTGTGAGCCTTCCAAAACCAGAGGAAACCAAGTCTTGTGTGAGCATAGCCAGCCTTGAAAAGGATTGCCTAAAAAATCTATTACTTCTTCCTTTTTCAATCTGAAAATGTATTTATCACAATTTCTTCATACTGAAGATCATCAGACTAAAAGCCATTTATTATGGCAACAGGCATAAATATTTACAACTAATAAAGGCTATATCTAATTTTAGGCACCCACACCCACCATGCTGACTGGGAAAGGAAACCAGTCTCTTTCAGGTTATACTTCCAGCTCCTCCAAGGAAGAAAATCCATTAGGCACTGTCAGTAGTGACTTCTCACTACTTCTGTTGTCTCTGTTTTATTTCTTACCTGACAGCTCACAGCAGGAACATATTCAAAAGGGTTGCCCATATAGGAAATCTGAAATTCAGTGGTCCTCAGACACCCCAAATGAACTTCCTTAGGTCAGATGTAATTCATGCTTGTGACAGGACTTTGAGCCCTCCCTGGAGGAGCTCCTGGGAAGGACTGACTGTTTTAGCTCCAGGTTTATGGAGTGAATCCCTCCTATCAAACAGCAGTGCCTTGGTTTGTTAACATGACAGACAACAGAAATGCAGATATATGGGAGGGATCCTGGAGGTGACGTGACAGAAATGGGAATATAGGTTGAATTTCAACTGAACTGATTGCACAGAACCCAGTTGTCCTAACTATAATGGTGTTTTTCCTAAGTGAATGCAGAATGAGCTCCCAATCCTTTACTTTATATTTCCTCCATAGTTTACAAGCAGCATTTCTAGAATGTGGTCACAGACACCTCCCTCCATGTCCACTGGGCATCACTGCTAAGTCCTTGTTCCTGTGTCACTAACTTTGGGGACCACTCACTGGAGCAAGATTGTGTCTGGCAGAGGGAAGATGTCCCTTGAAAACCTTGGAGAGTGTTTGGGGTAACTTCCTTCTGGGAACCAAACATATATGATCTTACAAATCAGAAATGTGGGTTTATTGGACATTTATGTGATGACAGAAATCATCAAAAAAGGGGAAAAAACCCCTCTGCAGTAGCCTGTACCAGAGAGAGTGAAGACACAATGAGCAACACTCAGCTCAAAGACTGTTTTCCCTTCTCCTAAGCACTTGCCTGGTTCTGCCCTCAGGTTTGCCAAGGCTTGTAAGGATTGCCAACCTGCAACCACTGCAGCTCTTCACATTGAGAGAGCCCAAAACCACACCTGATCTCATATATTTGAAGCACTTTCCTTGGAAATTTTTGTCTTTGCTGCACAAATATTTCATTTAGAGGAAGCCTGTCCTTGGATAATAATGATTGCAATACAGTAACTGTAAAAAGGATAATAATAGCAACCAACTAGAACTGGCCAGGGGGATGATAATTCAGCTTTGCGACAACTTCTGAGGTTTTACAATTTGTTTTCATTTTACAATGGAATGAAAACAAAACCTTCAGATATTATGTTTTCAATTTGGGCCTTTTTTGCTGCACTGTCAGAAATAACCAGAGGGCCCTGGACCTCAAGAATTTGTCCTTTCAAGTATTTAAAAAATGCTTCAGCTTTCGTGAATCAGCATTTTCTCTTGGTGGGACAGTTCACGAAAAATGCTCTTGCCAGAACTTTTGCTAACCCCAAAAGTTCAAAACTATGAGTCACATCCCCCAAAACATGGTTGTTACAAATCACTTGTTTTGTGATTTATGGATCTCTTCTGGACTGTCTGCTCTTAAACATACCTTTCCCCTCCATCCTCTATGGATGTACATTTCTTTCCCACACTTCTCCACTTCTTCTCTCCTATTTACTTGGGCATTTTTTTGGTTCTCATGCAGATCCTTGGCTCGTTTGACCTTCTCTAACTTACACACAAGAGGCAATGCTGAGATAATGTTTTTATGGAATGCTGTGGCAGGGGCTTGCCAGGAAAGAGGTGGCTGCTGGAATGGATAGTGGTCACCGTGGGGTGGTCCCACCACCATCCCACAAAGCCCTGTCTGGCTGCTTGCTGCTTCTCACTCATCTCAGATGACATTTTCCATGGGGCAGAGCTGACATCTGTCAGGAGGAAGAACATCTGCTCTCATGCCCTTGGCCCTGGCCAGCCCAGCAGCACGGGAGGGAAGCAGAGGAGACACCCGGTAATAATTATCACCCAGGGCGTGTGGGGCAGTCGCTATGTGTGCAATGCCTGTGGTTTGGGTTTGGACCCAGCTGGCTCAGAGGGGGCTCTGCAGGATCCATATCTGGTTCTGGCCAGCTCCATGGCCCATGCTGTACCCAGGAAAGCTTTGGGAAGACAATCTGTCTTTCTTTTTCTTTAACATTTCAGGTGGAAAGACCCTGCTCATGAGGAAAAAAAAGCAGCGTGGAAAATAAATACCAAGAAAAGGAAATGTGGCTATTCATTCTGAAAGCTGGAGGAGCAGCAGAAAGGGGATCAGGACCTGGAAGGACTTTATGTGATGGAAAGTACAAGGTGCTTTCTAGTCAGGAGGTTTTTTGTAAGAATTGTTCCATGCACCTCACTAAGACATACTATGAATGCATTTGGCCAGGGCCAAGACTCCCCTGTGTCCTCAGGATTTTCCACCCTGTTGGGCATAGTCTCAAAATACTGTTCTCCTTTCAAAATTGTTGCAAGACTTGTATTATTATTTTTCTTTTCCCAATCTCTGACATTCATGCATTTAAATAGAAGGCAGGGGCAGAGAAACCCAGTTGGGAGCACCATATGGAGAGAACACAAGTTATTGCTGTTCCCCCATTATCTTGGCACAGATTTCCTTTGTCAAACATTACTTCAGATTTGGGACCTCATTTTGTATTCACACTCCCTGTTGCTTCTTCCTTCCTTGGAAGCATTAGGAGGGACTTACAATATTGCTACAAGGAGCTCTTTACAGGAAAGGAAATAAATTGGGCAATGTGATTCGAATAATGGAAGAATGAGTTATTTCATCATTTTAGCAGTTTCCCCTGAGGGACACTCGAGGGAGAAAATGCACTTAACACTCTAAAATATTAAAATAAAAGAACCACAGCAACCTCACCCCTCTGGACTTGAACCAAACTGAATGGTTTAGGTAAATGCCCAGCAGATCTTCAAGTGGCACAACCCATGAGAGACTATTTCTATGCAGGGCAAGGAAAATTCTCCATATTAATGATATCACGAACTGGCTCAGCTAATTTGGACTTCATCCATAAGGCCTGGTTTCTGGCAGATTAGATGAATTTGTTTTGAGTATGAACTCCTCTTTTAATGTTGAGATTGATCCTGTTTTCATGGCTGATATTCCTGGAAAATTATTTTCTTAAAGCTGTACTTCACATATATTTTTTTTCTAAATGAGAGCTGTTGCTCCCTTGTATTCCTGGAACAGGCTTAAGATATCCTGAGCAGTAATGAGAAGATAATGTGATGAAGGGAACTGTGCTGGATTTTTGCAATTCACTGGTTACATTATTGGCTACCCAGAACAAAGCAGAGCTGTACTGTGGAGGTAAAGGGTCTTTCTAGGAGCTTAAATAATAATATCCTAGTGACCTCCTAGAAGCTGTTCATGCTTTTGCTGAAATTTTTGATGGCAAGTTTTCAATGAGCAAAAATGGGCTCCAACTAGACAGAAACTACAAGCAATTCTATAGTCTCCTTTGTATTCTTGATACATCTGAAAAGGTTTATGTGTAGCTATAACTAAACAAAAATAAAGATGCGGTTTCAGAACAGCTCTTTAGAGCTATTTTGTGATTTATATGCTGATACACCACGAGCCCTCAGTGGAGTTTGTGTGCCCACGTGGAGCCATTTGGGAAGCAGGATCATAGAGCCCAGACTGCCACCAGCAGTGCTCTTGTCCCAGCTGGAATGAACAACATGAAGTCCTGGCCATTACTGCCACAAGCCATTGCTTGATATAGACAGCATAAAATAGATGGTCTCAGGAGGCATTTTCAGTGTGAGTTTGTGCCAGAGCTGAGATTCCCTGGTGGAAATGTCTCAACTTTTAAATAAAAAAATCAAGTCTTTGCATTTCTGCTTCGCATGGACAGGGACTTCAGCACATGGATTCCCTAGACATAGATGCTGACTTTACACCTAGTTATTGGAGAAAACCTGGTCTGAAATGGAGCTAGGGGGATTGCTCAGAAACCATGTGTGTCCTAGATGGGGAGGGTCTGGCCTGTGAGGACACAGCACCTGGATGGCTGCCAGCTCTGAAGTTGGAGCATGAGACAGTTTGTGTACTTAAAACACATTTTCCAACCTTATGGGATTTTCCTTTAAGTCTGTTCTCAGCACAGCAACATATTATTGCAAATAGATGCTCTTTTGGTCCCATCTCCCAGGGGATAGAAATTAATGCTATGTTTGAACATGTATGTTTTCCCACTCATTGCTGAAGCCGTGCTTTTCCTTAAAGTCTGCAGAAAGCCAAGCATGAGCAGATACTGTTAATGCCATTACTTCAGAGTTTGAGCTGGAGTCAGTGCCAGAGAGTCTTTAGTAAGAGTTGTGGCCTCTGTTTGCAGGGGTTGGAAAGCAGCTCCAGTGAGTCACCTCAGGCATCCTCCTGCACTGTGGCAGGACCTTTCTGTCCAGCCCCTCTTTAACTCTTCCAGGTGCCTAAGTGCTGGCTCCTGGGCTCATCTCTGGGGTTGCTGTCTCCATGAGACACCTGCACGCTGTCCTGAACCAGGAGTGAGGATGTTGGTTCAGCACTGTGCTGCTTTTTCCCTCTTGCTCCAATGCCATCACTCTCCTGACTGTGCCTCCTGTGCCACTGTGCCTGGGAATATTTTTACAGCTGTCCATCTCCTTCCTTTGGGAGTTTTTTTCATTTTTTTTCCCCAGTGCTTCTCCTGTCAGTGAAAGTTTTTTCCAGCCCTTTCTTCCCCTGAGGTTGGTTGGTGTATTTATGTATTCATTGCTGTGCCAGTTCCCGAGGTAAAAAGGCAACCCTGGGGCAACCCCACTGCTGGCTCTGCTGCTCCACGGGACACACACACTGAATCTGGAGAACTGTTAGCTGAAATATCAGCCTGTCATGGTCTTTCATGCCTTCCCCTTCCCTGGGACCCCAAACACCACGTTGGATATGAGGACTAGCTAGGGGACAACTTCCCCCAGCAAGTGACCGTGTGCCCCAGGACCCTTCCAAGCCATCTTGCCTCACATATGAATTTCCATTTAAGAAGAGGGTTTTGATCTTGGCCTTAAATCTATGAAGGGGGTAGACCTCTCATTTTGAATGCAAATGATGCTAGATATTAAATAAAGTAAATCAACTTTTTTGTAATCTTGTAATTATTAGACATTACTTTAAAACTCATTTTCCCAGATATTATTTGAGGGAAAAAAGGGAGATGAATACTAGTTCAATAATCCAGTTTAGAATTAATTCATTCACTCCCCCTTGGCATAAAACATTGGGTGACAATTTGCAAAACTTTCATTCTTTAGTAACATATTCCCTGACTTAGGTGGAAGACCCATAGCTCGAGGTACAAGGACAATGTAAGTGGAGAATGGCAAATGGCCACTCTTAAAAGCAGATGAGAAATACAATAACTTGTATTTTTTCACTGCAAAGATAAATAATAATTTGACAGGAGATGTCATTACTGTTCAATGACTTTGTCTGAACTGAACAATTGAAGGAAATATGTTTGCTTTTCCTCATCCCTTGCCATTTCCATGATGTCATTAGGTCTGGCCATAACAACTGGAAAGTTAGGACATAGGAAAGGCACTGCCTGCACGGCAAAATCTACTCAGTGATGCAGAGTAGCCACAATGTGTATCACTAGTGCAGACATCAAAGTATCAAGTTTATCAAGAGAGCAGAAAATGAGAAGCAAGTTTAGTGGAGGTATTCAGCACTGACTTGATCAGTAACTAAGCCATAGCAGTGATGACTTAGTGAAAACACTGTCACATCTGGCAGAAATGAAGTTTTTACATGTCTAGGAATTTGGTTTCTTAGACTTCTTTGCTAAGTTTTTGTTTTTCTTTCCTACATGTTGAGCATCTTCTGCTGTGAAGCATCTGCTTGGCTGCCTGGTCTGGCATCACCCATAAAGTGGCTTTGTCCCCTCATATGGGTGGCTTGGCCACATGTACTGAGTCAAATATTGATTTTTGAGATAGTGGATGTAATTAAGTTCGAGCTGTAGAGATTGTCCTTCAAGGGCCAGAAGCCACAGTTTCAGTTTTGGTCTTCTCAGCTGATGTCACCTCCTTCAATGCTAAGCAGATGACAAGGGGAGGGAAAGACTAGGCCTGACTGTCTTGGAATAGTGGAGAAGAAAAAAGTAATTTTTTCAAATCCTTTCATGTCCCTTTGCAGCAGTCCATTGCTGTGTAAGCACAATTTAAAAATCTGTTTGCCCATCCATATATCAGAAGAATCACACCAAAAAGTTGTTTTCTAAAGCTCTGGGCACAAGGTGCTAGGTTGGGCCAAAGTCACAGCCTGGTGTCTTCATCTCTGACATAGCAGTGAGCAGCTTTAAGACCATTTGCCATTCACCAGGCCAAATTTAGGTCTTCTCCTGAGCTCTAAACCAAGATTTCTTGCAGAGGTCTTTTTCATTAGTTTATGATAGCACTCAGTCTCCCTGATACACAGTTCAACACCCTTTTTTTGCAAACCTTGCTAAAATTTTGTCCTCAAGAACTTTTATAAAGTGATAAGTTCCCTGGCTTAATCACATACCATGCAAAGAAATATTTCTTTTTAAGCAATTTGACTTTTCCATCTTTCCAATCCATTCCCTCAGGCCTGTGGCTGACCTTAAGAAAAATCCCATCATTCTACATCCAAACCACCAACACACATTCAAATGATCTAACTCCTTGTTTAGTATTCTTTGTGATTCCTCTTGCCCTTCAAGCACCACATATCTAATACAAAAGAGTAGAGAGCAGGGCTTAGGTGGAATTTAGGCTGGATGAGTCTGGATAAAGCAACCAGGCTGCTCCATCTACTCTAATTCCTGGCACTACCCTTCGTGATGAGTGCTGTAGTTTGCTTTCTCTCTACACCCAGTTTTCAGACTGCCAATGTCATTCATGGTGCAGTGTTGTCCCCTGCTGTGCTTGAAGTACAAGGACATCCACTGGCTGCTGAATTCAGTTCTGTGTGTTGGGCTGCTGCAGCTCCTGGGCTCAGAGCTGAGTCCTGGCTCACCAGGGAGGTGCTGGTGGGTGTGGGATTGGTGCAGAGCTCTCTGGAGCATAAAGCCAAAGTAAAACCAAGCCAGGAGTGGCAGCAGTGCTAAGAGAAGCTGCAGAGCACAGCCAGAGGCAAAGGGAAGATGCAGCTCAGGTGCTGCAGGCTCATCCCCATTCACAGCTGTAGGGGCAGGGGACAACGGGGACTTTGTCACCAGAGCACTCAGAGCACTGCTGCAGAAACCATCTGCCCTGAGAAACAGAAACCCCCCCCAAAAAAACCCCAAAGCACACACCTCTGTCTCCATGGGCTCCCAGTGGATCGTGCAGCAGCAGGACAATACAGGGATGTGTGTGAGGAAGAGATAGCAGCGATAGTTATCTCGGGTCTTTGCATACTGAAAACACCTCCAGAAGGAAAAGGCCCTAAGGTGATGGGGGTGTATGTGGAGCCTCTCAAATGAGTGTGGAACAGCCATGGTGATTCAGGCAAAAGTCATCTTTTTGGTAAAAAGACTGCTCATGCTTCCTGGATGTGGAAAAGCCTGAGGATCACTACACCACCTCTGATTTGTATGACTCAGGACAGAATTAAACCTTCTGTGGGGAGACTGAGAATTCGTGGTTCTGTAAAATTCATCCTCAAAAAATCCAGCCATGAAAACATTTGAATTGTGCTGGTGTGTTTCTGCTGTGTCGTCATACCTTGAATGTTTTATTGAGACCCCTGGTCTATTCTGGATGATACCAGGAGGATTGGCACAGAAGTCTTTTCAGGTCCTGAGAGGCAAAATGAACATATCTGTTCAGTGGCTGCCAGTTTAAAGAGCCAGATCTTACAATAGTCAATGCTTTCTTGTCTCAAGGCTAAAGTTCAAATCTGTGTGATCAAAATTGGATGAACATTAAAAGGAAAAAAACCCATTGCAAATATCCATGCAAATAAACATCACAGTTCTCTTTCAGTGCTATTTATATCTATTTGAGTTTAATGACCCCAAACATTGTACGAAGAGTTTCTCTAATGTGTTACCAAGACTGTTTATAGGAGACAACTGTCTCAAGAATGTGGCAGTGTGAAGACTCCCACGGCAGCACCCATGCAGAAGTTACAGCTCTACTGGGACAGTCTCTTCCTATCAGAGTTTCAACAGGGGAGAAAAAAGTGATGGTCTCAGGGTTAAGTTATCACAAACATCGTGGCAAGCAGGGAAGGGTTGAAACCAATGAGCATTAGCAATCAATTAAAAATAGCTAGCACACCCAAAGTGTGGACAGATGTGCTCTCGTGCCTGTAGCTGGAGAAATTTAGGATGTTAGGGCTCCCATTGGGTTTCTGCCATGTCTTGGGTGGTGTTTCCTGCCCCTTGGGGAGAGGCTGCAGGGCAGAGCTGCCTGATGCTTGGCTTGTCTCCCCTGGGTGCTCCTGCCTGCCCCAGAACAGAGAGAAACCAGCCATGGGCAGCCCCAGGATCACTGACAGCCCACTTCCAACTCCTTTCTTTCATGAAGGACAGGAGGAACAGGGATTTGGGTCAGTGCTGTGACATACAGGCAGGACATAATAGATTTGTGGATTTGCACAGGTACAAGCTGCCTGCTCTGGGCAAGAGCAGTAATACTGCTTCTATGCTACCAAAAATGCCAGAGCAGAAAAATTCTCCCTTCTTGCATAGCTTGTCTGGCCAGCAAGGTTGGGATCCCTGCTCTGTGAGACTGCTGATGCTCCAGCCCACTTCAGTGCAAAGTCAGACAGATTACATTGAATCATCACTGAAGCACAAAAATTGTGTCTCCTAACAGTAAGTAATGTCTCTCTTCTTCTATATTGCTTTTAATTTACAGAGCCCCAGTCAGGGCTGAGCTGTTCTGTATGCTATTAATTAGCTGATCACATGCCAATGCTAATTTTTTTCAAATGGGTTCCCTATTTATAAACGTTCACCAGTTTGTGCCGACACATGAGGGGAGGGAGGGACATATTTACACCATCTACTTTTTGCAGATGCTTTGCAGTTCTCCTTTGGAGGGATTGACCTCTCTCATTTACCAAAGATGCAACTTTGGCTCCTAAAGCTGTTTGTGTGGTATTCATCTCTGTACTGTGCCTGAACTAGAGTTGAGTTTAAGACTCACAACCCTCTCTTCCTCAGACTTCAGCCATCTAATGAGTCCAATCATCCTTGTCTGCACAGTGGGCCAAGTTAGCTGCCTGCCATTGTTACTGCTTCTTAAGCATGGAGAGTTCTTTTTTTACTTACAAGAAATGCACTTTTGGAATAGAATGGAATAGAGTAGTTTCAGTTGGATGGAGCCTACAGTGATCATCTAGCCCAACTGCTCGACCATTTCAGGGCTGACCAAAACTCACAGCACGTCATTAAGGGCATTATACAAATGCCTATTAAACACTGACAGCCTTGGGGCATTGATCACCTCTCCAGGAAGCCTGAATATAAATTTTAGGGTGAATAAATTTCATGCTAAAAATGGCTATTTTTTTAAAGCTTCATGAATATAAAATGGGATGATCAGTGGCTTCCTAAATAACAACACACATTTTTCTTATGTATTTCACAAAGCAAGCCAGCTAACTTTGGTACAATTGAGCCAACTCTGCTAGTAGTTGAATTGATTTTTTTTGTTGGTCCAACCTTAGCCCTAAATAAACATTTGTAACCTTACATAGCTAGGCACAATACAAGTCACCCTGGCTGAGAGGCCTTTGTTCATGGAAAACCAGCATTTGATGTCCAAAAGATGGAGTGGAACCAGCATGTTAAAGCATCTACTCACTATCCAAACAGTCCCTATTGTTACAGTTATTGCCAGCAATATCCTGTTTGTCGCTGGGATAGCACTTTGGTGAGCCTGCCCTAGAAACAGCCCTGTGGCTAAACACTTCCAGTGCAGGACTTGGAAATTCACCAAAGCAAGGAAACCTACTCAGGGCTCTGGCCTCCAGCAAAACCTCTTCAAAATGCCTTGAGAAATAATCAGGCTCATAAAATTCCATGCATCCAATGAAAGAAACCATTTTCATATCCAAGTAACAAATTTGCCCTCCCCATCTGTCTGGCATTGCTCTGATCCTACTCCACACCCGTCACATCCCAACTGTGGCAACGTGTCCTGAAGAAATTTGGTTTTTTGGACTGTGGGTGAAATCTGTGGCAGAACATTATTAGTGTGGAGCTAATAACTGGTCTGGACTTCTGTACAGTGCAGCTGCACACGTGCTGCACCAAGAGCTGTTTGTGCCAGGCACTGCTGCACACGAGTTGTAAATGCTGTGTGAGTTGTCTGCAGGAATATCTGCTCCTTCCCTGGGTGACACTCAGCTGCTGCCTTGCATTTCCTTAGAGGCAGGTTGGGGACCGACTTTTATAAAGTGGTTTCAAGCTCTTTAACACGAAAAGCACTGAATAAGCACCGTGCAGATCTAATACTGCAGGAACTCAGCAGTTTGCTTCCTCTGGACCACTCCTGTTCTATGTCCCCCTGCTTCAGCTGCAGGAGCTAAGGAGATGGAGCTGCAGCAGGGCAAGTGCACAGAGCTGGTGCTTCAGGGCCATGAACAGTTAATGCCTTGGCCACAGCACTGGTGCAGCTGGAGCTTTTCCCAAAGCTGGGCTGGAGAGCATCACTGTCTCCCCCCGAGTCGTGGCAGTGAGGAACTGCTCTGAGATCACCACTGGAATCCCTGGGTTTTAATGCTTCCCCACCCCCTGCATTTTCCATTGGAAAGAAGTAAATTGGTAAATGCCCCACAAGTCACAACCAGGCTGTGACCTGGTGAGGCAAGAGGAAGCCCTGGCTAACACACCACTGCTGGTAGTAACACCTGGGTGGAAAACCTTCCATGGAAAGTGAAGCTCTGCAAAAATCTGCAGCAATTTATTGCTTTTGAGCATTTTCCATTGAATCTGATGTTTTCAGCTTGTTTGGGAAAACTGAAACAGGTGGTTTCAGCAGTAGCAAGGACAGGGGTAGACGAGCCAGTTCCCTGAGTAAATTTCAATGTGATTTTCCAGAGTCTCCTACACCCTCCAGGATCTGTCCATGTATGCAGCTTTCCCACGTGCTGTGCTGCCTGTGCTGTCACCATGCCCATGGTACTCTGTGACCATGGTAGTGCTGTGCCACCTCTCCTCTTCACCATGGGCTGCCACACAGATGGATGTGGAAAATCCAATGGAAGATCCTAAAAACTGTAAACTCAGGAGTAAGGTTGCCTCAAGTGAGTTATTTGCTCAGTCAATACCCACAGTATTTTAAATAGGCTGTGGTATACTTTATGCCATGTCATACTTTTATGAGTGGGATTTTTTTTCCAGCACTCTGCTCTAGAAGTTATTCCTACTGCTGCACTCTGTGTGCAATTTTGTAGTGAAATAATTTTAATAAATGATGAATTCCTCAAAAAACTGAAATTCCACTTGTGATAAATGCTAGTTTTGACCACTGCCACTGGACAGGGATTGTCTCATGTTAATATACATGTCTCATGTTAATATACAGAGCTATTTTTTCCCCTTATCTTTATGAGTTTTCTCATTGAAAATAATTTTATATTTATGTGCTATAGTAGTTAAGAAGGCAGATAAAAATAGCTGGAGATATTTTAGAGGCTAAATCTTCAAACCCTGAAAATGAGGCTTGATTTAAAAGTGCCTGCAGACTCCTTTCACCCCAAAGAAATCAGGATAATGCTGCTTCATCTTCCCATCCTTCTCTCAGCCTCATATCCCTCAGTAATTTTTGAGCACACTGGAAATTTCCAACTCTCCTGACAGAGAAAGGGACTCAGAGCAAGTCCCTGAGAGTCACCTGTGGCTGGTTAGGGAGGAGAAAGTCGGAGTGGTGCCCCCACAAGTGCCAGCCTGCCTGGCTGGTGTCACTGCCCTTGTGTGTGCACAGCCCCCAGGCACGTGTGTGCCCCCAGCTCACACCAAAACCACCAAGGCTGATAAGTTAACCACATGGTCTGGCACCAACTGTGGTTTTTTCCATAGGCAGAGGCATTTGCAGGGCATGGAGGAGAGGGCAGTGGGTGCTGGGATCAGCATTTTGTAAGGGAAGAGCAGATCTGAAGTTATCACAGGAAACTGTGTGCTGTTGCAATATAAGGAAGCCCTTATGGATTTTGGCTCATGGAAGCAAATATATCCAACAGGCAATATTCTGTTGTGTATCTTATCTGTGGAAATGTTTTTTTTTCTACAGTGATCACTCAGTCTGTCTAGTGGGAAGGGCAGAGAAAAGAGAGAGCTGCTTGCATTAGAAGTGACGCTGCCCACTCTTGTGGAGGAAAAGGTCTTCACATTTCCATGGATCAGATTCTGCAATTACACAGCTTTCTTGTTTGGCCAGTTCATCTGCTAAACCTGACACAGAGCCAGAATGCAAACAGGGATTTTTCCCATTACAGAATACCAAATCTATGATAAGCCACGCCATGAAAATTCAGTTTTTCAGGAGGTGGGGAGAGAATGAGGGAAACTCCAACTGCTGCTGTAAGATAAGCAATGAGTTTTGCAGTGCTTCTAGAATCTGTGTGTCAGGGATCTCATAAAAAAAACCCTGTAAGCCAAAGGAGCACTGTGAGAAGAAAAACAGCAGAATTTGGGATAGTAAAATTTGAGCAGATGTTTGAACACAAGTTTTAGCCTATGAAACATCTGCGTGATAACTTTGGAGACAGCTGGATAAAGTCAGTAATTGCTACAGAAAGAGGCCTGTGAATATTGTACTTAATCTGTGGGTCTGTTCTGCACAGCAATGCAGTGAATATCATTGATCTTGATTATGTTTGTGATTTTTCTTTTACTACAAATTCCCCTACTATGAAAGATTCAAATCAATCACCTCTTCTGCTTTTCACCACCTTCAAGTTGTAGTATTAAAATCTATTTATAGATAAAGTAACAAACATCTCTGAAATGAGAGTTATAAACTGACAGCTTGGAAAGAGACTATGCTGGTTTTCTCAAAGATCACTCCTTAAACAGGATATATTCTCAAAGAAGATTCCTTAAATAGGATATAAATATTGTAATTTATGCATCATTTGCCAAGAGGGACAAGATTGTGATAGCATACATTTTTATATATATATATACACACACATATATATATAGTCTTCGTAACTGCAGACTGCAAAGCTCAGAACTTCAAAAACTAACCAAGAATACAAATTGATAGAGGCTGAATTACGTTTGTTGTCCCAAAACACAGTGGATTTAACTGCACCCCTAATGCTTCTTATTTGCCAAAAATAAGACAAAAATCAGAAGCAAACAAATAAGTTCTCTGAATAAATCCTGCATTGCCCCAATTTTACGAGCTGCCATCTAAGCTGCCTGGCAACCATCCAGGCCTGAATGACATTCCTGGACAAGAAGTAACCCATGCATCCCTTTTGAGCTGTCCTCTCCTCGAACTTCCTCCACCTCTCACCTGAGTGTCCCGCAGCTCTCAAATAAATTTCTTTTAAAGCACTTTCTTACCTGCATAGTGGTCAAACACAGTGGGGACGTACTCCTCTGGGAAGGCATCGTTGGCATAGCTCATCAGCAGACAGGTTTTCCCAACTGCACCATCCCCAACCACCACACATTTCAGCATCTTCTTGGTGTTGCTCCTGCTCCCGTCAGTGCAGTTGTCATTTTCCTCCTTGCAGTTCATTCTTGCTGCTGCTGCCGCTGCTCTTGCTGCTCCCAGGACTTCCAAGTGCACATGAAGGAAAAATGAAGTGCGATTGTATTGACTTTTCCTGAGTTTGGAGAAGGAGGGGGGTTGGTTGGTTGGGGGGGGAGCAGCAAATCTCAAACTCAGGAGATCATACTAATGTTTCCAGGCTGTCACAGCCGCTCCTAACAGTTCCCAGATCAGTCAAGAGGATCATCGAGGTGAATAAATTAAACACACGGAGAGGAATATCAGAAAAAAAAAAAAAAAGAGTAATCTGTCCTTTTTTTGTTTGTCCCAGTCAGGAAATCCTCATCCTGCCCGGCAGCTCGCAGCCTTTTATTGCGACTTCAGAAATATCAGCAGCCTGCGGCTTCGATCCGCGCCTCCCTTCCTCCAGCCTGGCTGCAGGAACCAGGGATTCCTGTTAAATCCACTCCATTTTCCATTTCATTTCTACATGGAGGAGAGTCTGGAGCTTTTTAATGGAGTTTTTCCTTTCTTTCTCCAGCTTGCTGTGTGTCAGGAAATCATGGGTTTCCTGCTGAATTCCATATTAGGATCAGTGGGCTTGTGAAGGGCTGCAAACAATGGGAGCTCTGTGTGTATTTGTACTTTGGAGGAACTCTGCCAGGACATGGAGAAAGGAAAACACTAGAGGTCCCCCTGCAGAATGAAGTTTTTAGGCTCTCTGCTCCAGCTGCTCTCCTCTCCAGCACCAGCGAGGAGGATTTGGGAGAATACGGAATCCTGGACATGCATGGCCAGGCTGCGAGCTCTGCCCCTGTCCCAGGGACTCCTCTGATCCCAGGCACGACCTCCTCTCATCTCAAAGAGGTATTTTCTCTCATTTGGGAAAGGGGGAGAAGCAGAGAGGAGGTATATTTGCTAGATGATGTCAACTTTCTGTCTCTATAGCTCTTTAAAGTGTTTGCTATGAAGAATAAATAACTGATTTTTCAGTTCACACTCTCAGAAAGTTTCTCTTGCCTTTTCCCTCATACCCCCCTTTCCCCTCTCCCCCAAAAAAGACAGATTTTCTCCTCCTGATGTAAACACAGGCAGAGAGAATAAAGTGGAATTTAGAGTTAGAGAAATTAAAACATTAAACAAACAAATAAACACCCCCCTCCCCCCCCATACAGCAGCTTGTGAAAAACCAGCTTTGAACTACATGATTCCTGCCCCCTCCTCTGGTTTGCTCCTGTGTTTCACGTGCCTCCTAAGTCTTCTCCCCATTTAAATACACAACAATCTACATGTACACGGAGGCAAAACTTCCCGCTCCTTGCACAGGAAAGATTTTGCAATTTCCAGCAGAAACGAGCCAGACGTTGACACAAACCCCAGTGCAGCAGCCCAGCACATCCTGCTGGCTGCATTTCCCTTCCACGAGGCTGGAAGGCTTTGAGAGGGGGAAACACCCCCCTGCTGGCACTCCACCGGTGACAAATGTTTCCCCTGCCCTGCTCACACCTGGTGAGAGATAAATGCCCAAAAGTGCACACAAGCTTGGGGTAGTGCACACCTGGAAGTGCAAAGACCAACACAGCCTTAGAAAGGAAGGCTTTTAGCCCCAAACTGCATGAGTAAAGACAAACAAAGTCATAATAATGGAACTCTGGAGTCCCAAAATGTGTGTCCTTCAATATTTTTTGGTGAAGGGGCATGGCAGACCCACCTGCAACCTCCCCTGGACAGGCTAAGTCTGTCAGAGCTCTTCAGTGATCTATCTGGGCTGGATCAGCTCTGAACACCTTCCCTAAGAGGTGGTAGAATTATAGAATCCTGTAATAGTTTGAGTTAGATGGGACCACAAAGATCATCCAGTCCTAATCTCCCTTCCACTAGACCCAGGTTGCTTCCAGCCCCATCCAATGTGGTCTTGAACACTTCAAGGGATGGGAGATGGATAAAACACATGAACAAGGTTTGTCTGTTCACCTGCAGAGCCCCAGGGAGCTCTGTTTGCTGTCTCTAACCAGGAGTCACAGTGATTTGTGCCCTGGGACTTTCACCTCATTCATGCCCCCCTCCCTGCTGATAACAGGGATCTGAGCAGGCAGTGTTAGGCTCCCCTGCTACCAGAGGCATCACTAAAATGTTTCCCAGAGTTAGGAGCCCAGGTGCATCCTCCTAGCTTCAAACTGCAGCCCAAGGCTGAGCTTCATGCAAGAAAACCTGTGAGCCCTGGGCATCAGAACCCCCCTTCTCCAAGCATTTGCTCTGCTGGTCACTTCCACCCTCAGCAGCCTGGCTGGGTCATCCTGAGGTGCAGCACATGCTGCAGGGATTTGCTCTTTAAGCTTATTTCTAGCTGTAATCGAGGTCAAACTGCAAGCCTGTGCTCTGTTCAGTGGCTGTGCAGCTGAGTAGGAATCAGCACCCTGATCCTCTCAGTGCCTTTGCTTACCAGCCTGGTGACCCTGTGGGGAAAGTTTGCCAAATATGTAGGTGCATGCTGTTGCAAGGTAACTGCAGAGCCTGAGGAAGAAAAAACATTCCAACAATTCATGGTTCAGTTCCCCACTGCCTCTATCAGACAAAAGCAAAAGCTGTCCTGCTTCCCATTTTACACTGGCATAATCTATCTGCCAGCATTTTCAACACCAGACATACTCCAGTTAAGGCAAGATTTAATGCTACTTGGGCCAGATTTAGGCCTGCAACAAAATCCCCGTGGCTCATTCCTCCCTGATCATAGCACTGGGCAAGTCTCAGCAGGACTGTGCCCACCTCCACTTCTTTTGCAAGAGGTTAAATGATGAAATTTCCTTGCTGTTTTTTCTTGAGGATTAAAGTGACTTTATTCTCTCTTCCCCCTTAAAAAAAGGATCTTCCAGAATTTAAAGGTTTTCTTGTGCTATCAAGGGGCTGAACTGGATGATCATAAAATCAGAGAATCCCTGAATCATTAAGGCTGGAAAAAATGCCCAAGATCATTGAGTCCAACCTTTGCTCCATGATCACATGTCAACTAAATCACAGCACTGAGTGCCATATCCAATCATTTCTAGAACACTTCCATGGGTGGTGACTCCACCACCTCCCTGGGCAGCCCATTCCAATGTTGGACCATCCTTTCAAGGGAGAATTTCTTCCTGAACTCCTTAGGTCTCTGCAGACCCTTCCAATTCTAAGCTCTGATGCATGGGACATGATGCATTTGTGGGGAACCAGTTTTAGTTAAAAATGCATCAATACAAGGCCCTATATGCCTCAGTGTGAATAATGGAAATAGAGCCGTGAATCCAGAGCCTAAATAATGGATGGCCTGGAAAAAACCAACAGGAGGAGTTTATTTTGAAGATGAGGAAGGCTGACATCTGACCTGCAAAGCTCAAACTCAGTGCTACAAGTTTGCTTTACCTATAAAGGTGATACATGACTCCACCACCTCCTTATGATAAAGTCATAAAATAAGAATTGCATCTGGACTAAAAACACATGTTCTTTTTAATCTCATGACTTTAACTCAGTTTGGCACCATATAGATCAGCTGGATCAAAACATTTTAAGAGCTGGTTTAGTTTCAGCAAAGTTTGATCACGTTGTTTTACACCACTTTACTCAGGGGACTGAGAGAGCCTTTACCCCTCTGCTGCTCTGGGGCTGTTGTTGTTTTACTTATCAAGTTGGCTCTGACTTTGCTGTGTGAATTAACAAGCCAGACCTGTCATCTAGCAGTCTGACAAAGTTTGAGGCAACCCTGTTGCATTTTACAGAAGATTTGTTAACCTGCAAATGGCAAGTGGCAATTCTATAGGTTAAGCTGACCCTTCTGCACTGCTGTGCAAGTCTCAGCTCCCCTAAGAGCACTTCTGAACAATGGAGCTGCCTTCAAACCCCAGCCTGGAAGCCACAGGATTATTGGTAATCGTTAGCAAATGTCAGAAGGTCTAATGATTTAGTCTCAATCCAGGGCTTGTTTTTGCTATTTCACTAATCAGGTTAGAATTGGTCAGACGTTTTCACAAGATTTCAGTCATTACCATCTCACAAAGCCAACAAGAGCAGGCTGGTTGCGAGCCACACTTTGCAAAGACGTGTCTGAAGCAAAAAAATAAAAAAAATAAAAAATATAAAAGTAAAGCCAACTAGTCTGAATGCTTGGAAATCTTGTTTAAATGTGTGTGGTTCTCAGGTATCCAGCCCAGTTTGTTTCCCAGCGATTTTTCAAGTTTCTAGCCAAGGGCTCCATGGCACAAACAGACCTGGGCAGGTGCTATGAGCACCATGCAGTTAAGACATCACCTGAGGCACTTTCTAGCCAAGCTTCTCAGGCAATCTCTGCTCTAGATGAAGTGCCTCTGACCTTTTGTTAATTAATGAATTTACTGGCAGCAGATCTACTCCTAAGACTGCAGAGTATCTCCAACTCCCATGCACTGTGGGGATGCATCACCTTCATCTTCATCAGCACATGTCAGACAGGGGTGCCTGCATTGCCTCCTAGGGGATTGGCAAGTTCAAGGCTGGTGCAAAAAATATAGGTGAGAAGATCTGCAGGAGACGAAGGACTTACAAATTTTTTTAATTAGCCCTGCAATTAGCAATATCTTGGCCAATTAACTCTATTCTGTATTTCTGTGCAGGCTTACAGGAGAAAAAAGGGAATACGATGCTCTGTCGTGCTCTCCCTGCTCTCTTCCCCTGGCCAACCTGCCATCCCCACATTTCTCCAGTGCCTCCTGAAATGCAGTGGTCTAACTTTGTGCAATCTTCTGAGTTTAAAACCTGGCAGCCAGAGCCATGTTCTGCATTAACTGTTTTCCTCACAAGACCTGATTGCTTTTAAGGGGGTCTTACTCTTCCATAGGTGTTGTTCCCCTAAATCCTCTCCTGGCCTAAACCAAGCAGATCTGTCTCTACATTCTCAGCCTTAAGAAGTTCCCCAGGATGGGGGATTTGAAGGTGACAACACTGCTGGGAAGCTTTTCTCCCCATGTCTTGCTGCTAGAAATAGACACATTCAGCCACTCTCCTTCCACCTACCAGTGTTGATGATGAAATGAAATTTCTGGCACTACTACTGAACTGTAAATTGATTTCAGGCAAATCTTCTCACATTTTTCTTATCCTTTGTCTAATCTGTTTAGATCTTGAGTTTTTTAGAGCAGAGATTGTGTTGGTATTGGACTGAACATAGCAGAACTATATTAAGCTTAACTATCACTGTGCTGTTCAAAACCAAATTTCCCTGGCCATCAAATTCACGATCTTGCCTGGACTATGTTGTTGTAAGAGCCAGCATTTTGCAATAAAAAAAAAAAACCTTTGGGACTTCAAGACATCCCCACAATCACCATATCTCTCACCTCCAGTCTCAGATATTGGGATGGTTCCTGTTTGTTCTAGGGTTGCCTGGATGGCCCTCCACATTGTGCTAAGATTTAATTAAATTAGAGCATTTTATCCTTATTCCCTCCATCCTCTCTTCCCCTTTCTTTCTGTCAGCCCCATTCATCAGCCTCCCACCCCAGTGAAGTGCTCACAGAGACCTCAAGTGAATTTGATATATTGAAAAGCAGAAGCAGCAAATTCAGGAGAAAAAAAAATAATAGTTTAACAGTGACCACAGGAGGGGTGGAAGTGCTCTGTGTGAAGCCTTTTAAAAATCATCTTGTGGATGGGCAGGTGCTGAGAGTCAGCTTTGAGGCTTGTTGAGAGAGAGCAAGCCTCTCTCCAGCCATCCCACCCCACCAGGCAGCTGCCACCAGCAGCACCACCGTGGTGGTCCCTGCCAGCAGAGGGGGGGTCCCTGCTTCAAGCTGCTGCCATGGATATGATTAGTGCCATTGAATTTCCCTTTGCAGAGATGAGCTAATAAAACAAGAGGCTTCTGGGAGAGGAGGTCAAGCAAAGGAAGTTTCATGTCCAGTCCAGCAGAGAACCCTCTTTCTTCCCAGAGGGGGCTGCTGTAAAATGAGAACTGCACATGTTGTATTTGTGTGTTTGTGAATGGGGAGGGCAGTTTTCAACTAGGGCAGGTGGTTACCTGTTACCTTACAGCTAAATCTGCATCACTGACTGCAGACAGTGCTGTGAGTGTGTCACCCACCCCCCAGCTGGTGGTTCTTATCCAGTCTGCATTTCCAGCTGTTTTCTCTTCATAGGTACTTGAATTTGGACTTTGAGGATGAGTTTTCCTTGGAGGTGTGAAAGTTCCCTCTGGATAGTGCAATATCTGCACCTGGAGCATATTCTCCTGTTTGCGTCAGAATTCTCTCATTTCCTTCCAGAAAATCACTGGCAGTTGCCTCTGCCTTCTCTGATTTCTGGTTTTGTTCTTGCACAGCTCTTCTCTTCTCTTCTCTTCTCTTCTCTTCTCTTCTCCTCTCTTCNGGAGGTTAAACAAAGAGAAACCTCATCTATGCCTCTTCTGCATCTCGAAATGGCATTTGCCTCTGCAGATGGTGGACTGCTGGGCATGTAAAAGGGCTGCAATCAGGAAATCAAGCAGCACTGAGAGCACCAACATTGTGATCAATTAGCACCGTGTGTGCAGGTACTCAGTGAAGTCATTACAGGGACAAATCCGTTTTGTTCACCTCTGAGTAATGTTTGGGACATAATCTGCAATTTCTTTAAAAGCAGAGAAACTTCCCCAAGTTAGATGGGTCCAAATGTAATGTTTCCAATGGGGGAAGAGGTTCGTGTCTAAAAACATGCCAGCTGGAATCTATAGGTTTTCAGCTTTTCCCTTTCCAGCCCAAATTGCCATGCTGGCTTTATCGTTGAAATGAACACACGTCTGATTCATAAAACATTCATGCAGAGTTTTTACTCTCTTGGAAAGGAGGGAGCAGGCTGCTTCCAGGAAGGGAATGTGCTTTTTTGCTTCATGTGATCTTTCTTCCTCCGCTCAAAAATAAGCAGAAGGCTGCTGCTGCCTCCACATTCCAGGAGCAGGCAGACGGGAGGAGGACCGAGGTGGCAAGCAGAGGGATGTCACAGTTTTCATGCTGTGTCTCCTTGCTGAGCCTGTTCTCAGCAGAGCCCTGTGCCAGAGCACTGCAATGAGACCCAGGAGCACCATTTCCAAACCTGCTGCTCAGACTGGCACAAGCACAGTGGATCATCCAAGTAAAGCCCTTACATCATGAGTTAAATAGGAATGAGGAATGCTTCCTTTTTTCTATTAATACTGCTGATCTTCAGGGCAGGGACCAGCTCCTGCCTTGTTTGAAGGGTGTGGGCCCATGACACAACTAAACCAACTCACTGATTGTCACCCACAAAGTGCTTGGTCTAACCTGACAATGAGCTTTTTAAAGGAGAAAATGCATAGAAAACTCTTCTGCTCTTTTTCCCCCTTTGCATTGGTTTTCTGCGGGCTGATGTCCCCAAGCTTGCTTGGGAGAGCTTGATTTTCCACAAGTGATGAGAATTATGGGAGAAGTGCTGGCAGTGGTGGGTTGCTTTGCTCCTTTTGTAGGAATTGGAGGTTTTATTTGTACTGCCAAATCATCCTCTTGCTTTAAAGGTGTCTGGGTGTGGTGGTAAAACAAGTGAGGAACGTGGGCACCCTACCCAGGTTGCTGAAATGTCCAAAAATCACATGAGGCTTAAGGTTAAGGCCCTAGGTCAAACCTCAGGACCTACAAATAGCTGAGCATGCAATGGAAGGGGAGAGAGAGGTGGAAAATAGTCAGAGGCAGCTGCCAGAGTACCTGTGCTGATGTGTGTGGTCTGTGTGTGCCAGCAGCTGCAGTCACAGCCCTGCAGACACACCACGGTGGGCATTCCTGGCACACCCAGGCTGACTTAGAAACCCCTCACCCACCTGTGCCTCCTCTTTCTCATCCCTGTCTGCCTCATTCCTTCTCTGAGAGGGTGCTGACATCTCTCAGGAGGAAGCTCTGCTTATTTAGCAGTGGCCCCTTTGTGAAATTCAGGTGTAGTGTATCCTGGGGGATGTGTGGCTGCTGAATCCTGTGCAGGGGTGCTGTGCTCTGCACTGGCTGCAATCAGTTGAGGCAGCCCCGTGAAGCTTTTGAGGGTCAGGGCTCCCTTTTCCTGCTCCCTGTTCCCCCACAGCAGCACATTTATGTAAAATGAGCCTGGCTGAACATTAGCCACCAGCTCAGAGCTCTCTGGGTTTGCTCCCAGTGCCTGCCACTGAGTGGCAGGAATCCCTGTGGGTTATTTTCCTTAGTTTAGCACCAATTTTCCTATTTTAGTTACTGGTTAACCATTACAAATGATAATCCCCATTTAAAGCCATTCATTAAGTATCTGAATAGTGGCATGACATCTGAATAATGGCATGGTGCTTACACACATTTCTCCTCTTTCTTAGATTATTGAGTACTGTTAATTTTTTTTACCAGTTTCTAAGTACAGCTTAGATTGCTACCATTTCAATGCCTCTTTCAATTTCACCAAGGTAATTTTGGGCAACATTTTAATTTTTGGTGAAAAAGAAAAAAGAAAAAGATAAATACATGGAATAACACAAATGAACTTTATAGGTTTTCCCAGAAAAGGAGCTGCCAAGCTCTTCAGAAATCTGTCCTGATGAGATTTCCCAACATTTCTGACCAGGTCATGTTTACAGCCCTTTTCCAAATTTGTGCTGAGGTAAAGAGGACTGGAAAACAGTCCATTGGGAAATCATCTGAGGGTGGGTTCATGTGACAGCTCCTTCTGTGACTTGTCATGCTGTGAATAGCAGAGCAGCAGCCTTTCAGCACTCAGCCATGTCACTGCCTGCCCTGCTTTTGATGGAACTGGGGTGAGCGTGTGCTTGTGGAAATGAGACAAAACTTAACCAGTGCTTTTAATTTCTATAAAAGGTCTGGTTTGCCTTCTCATTCAGTGTTTGCATAATATCCTGATTTAAATGCCCTCCTGTCACCGTGGCCCTGGCTCCACTGGCCCTGTGCTGGCACGCAGGGTTGGACCCAGCATTGTGCAGAGGGACAGGGACACTCAGCAGCTCCAGCCTCCTGCAGGCCAAAGGTGCAGGTGACAGCAGGGGGACCAGAAGGGGAAGTGTTGTCCAGCTGACGTGTGAGGTTCTGGGGTTGCCAGAAATAGCAGCCCATGCCCTTGACCCATGACCACTGGTTATCTCTGGCTAAGATAAATGCCTTTGAGTCATGTGCTGTGCCTAAAGCAGGTTGCTCTGAGTGCAAGCTGGGGGCTAGGGTAGCTGTTCATGGGATTTTCCTGCCGTGGGACCTGCTATTCTGCAGCACTTGGGAAGGACTGAGTGTAAGGTGCTAAAATTGAAAGACGTAGAGCTGTTGGAGTGAGTCCAGAGGAGGCCATGAAGATGATCAGAGGGATGGAGCTCTTCTACAAGGAAAAGCTGAGAGAGTTGGGGCTGTTTGGAGAAAAGAAGGCTCTGGAGTGACCATATTGTGACCTTTCAGTACCAAAAAGGACTCCAGGAGAGCTGGAGAGGGACTATTTATATGGGCAGAGCGTGATAGGACAAGGAGGAATGGCTTCAAACTGAAAGAGGGTAGATTTGGATTAGATACTAGGAAGAAGTTGTTGACTGTGAGGGTGCTGAGGCCCTGGCACAGGTTGCCCAGAGAAGCTGTGGCTGCCCCATCCCTAGAAATGTCCAGGGCCAGGTTGGACATGGCTTTGACCAACCTGGTCTAGTGGAAAGTGTTTGTGCCCATGGCAGGGAGGTCGGAATGAAATGGTTTTTGGGGTCCCTTCCAACCCAAAGCATGCTATGATTTCCTTGTGAACTGTCCTCCAGGTGTCACTCAAGCAGAGCAGACAATTCTCATGGCTCAAGTCAGGGCTCCTCTGCTTCTCTCTGTTACAACAGAGATGTTTGCCTGGAAATGTCCCTTAGGGAAATACATTCCTTCTCCCTACTCAGCTGTATCAAAGACTGTGAAGACACCAGCAATGAGCACCTGAGGACACAGGGGCCTTTCCTTAGTTCAGCTCTTTCATCCTCCTATTGTTGCCTCTCCCTGTTGAGACCCTCCCATTGACTGGGCTTGAATTTGTGCTTGAACTTGCTGCATCACACAACTCCTACCAGCTGCTGCCATTCTGCCCCAAGAGAAATAAAATAAAATAAATCCAAGTCTGGACACTTCCTGTGACTCAGTTTCTTTGGCTGGCAAGTCCCTTGGTTCCCAGCCAGCACAAACCAGTTTGGGAGCCAGCAAGCTGGCAAACTTTGGGGTTTCAGAAGAGTGGATTCAAAATGGGCTTGGAATACAAAAAGATGTGACAACTTAGATATGAGATCTTCTGCGGTACACAATCACATCCCACCTCTTCTTCCTTTCAGAGTGTAGAAACCACATTTACATCTGAGCAGCACAGATCTGGTGGGATAAGCAATTTCCCACAACCACGAGATTCCTTCTCACAACAGCCAGCTGCTCACAGCTGCTGTTCCCCACTGTGGATACACACAGCTTTGCTGTTAAGATGCAGGGGGAGAACTTGAGCTTTCAAACCCTAACAAGCTATTTGCTTCTCCTTCTCCCTCTCTTCCCCCAGCTGACCCCCGTGTCCAGCCGTGAAGGCATTTTCTGTTTTACTAGTAGCAGTGAGCAGAGTGCCAGCAGGTGAAATCCCAGCCTCTCCTGCCTCTCTGTAATTAACAGCCCCAAATATGGAGCAGCGTCTGACCCTGTGACATTTTTTCCTAAGGCTTTTATTAATTTGACACTGGTTTTCATAGCAACTCACCAGGGAGCTGTAACAAACACTCAGCTGTACCTGACAGAAAATGGGGGGTTTATCTGCTCTAAAGGTTATTCCCAGCGTCAGAGGCCAACTGTGGTTTGGATCCTGAGGAACTGCTCCAACTGTTTGATGGAAAAACCATGGAGCACTAAAGTGGGAACATTACAGTTTAACAACAGGGTTTGTATCACCTTGAGCTACTGAGCTCTGTTATTGTGGTCTATCCAAACTCCCACTCTCTGTGGAGCAGGCAGGTAGGGGACTTTTCACACCCTTAATGTCATTGTTCCTGAGAGGACACTGCCTTGTCACCTCCAAATTAATTCAAAATAAAAGTTTTGTTGTTTCATTCGTTAGCTGATGGAGAATTTTTTCATTTTCTGAAGTGGGCTTGTCTGTTGTTTCTACAAAAAACCTGTTCTCAGTGCTCTTGTGATCACTGTGCTCCTGCTCTGCCCATTTCTGGTGGGAGCTCACTGTTGCATAGTAATTCTCAGACACCTCAGACTGCCTGTTTTTTTGGGGCAGACACTGTGAAAATGGCCACAGTATGTGCAAGTTTTGTTTTGTTTGTTTGTTTTCTCCCAGTGGACTCAAACTTTTGGTTTCATGTGGTATTTTGCCTCATGTGGTATTTTAAGGGTCCTTTATCCTAATGAAATTTGATGGCAGCGTTCACCCAGTGTGTGCTCTACATGGACAGGAGTATTTCCTTTCATCCTTTCCTTGACTAACTTGAAGTGCTCTGTTGGAACACACTTCTTCACTTGTATGGAGTATCCAGACTTTACCCCAAATTCCAGTCATGATCTGGTTGCTACAATCAAGGACTCTATCTTCCCCTTATTGATACATCATCCTTCAGTAATTTACAGTCTATTCTGTCTTTTCTCCTGTTGCTGCCCATCTTGCAGACCCCCCTTCAGCGAGGAAGTGTGGTGTTAAACACAAAAACATCACTCAGTGCTCTCTGGTGGCTCAGGACATGGTTCAGTGGTAACAGGGAGCTGCTGGGTTACCAGTTGGACTCAGTGATCTCAGAGGTCTTTTCCAACCTCAGTGATTCTGTGATTATAGAATATTAACCAGTTTGTTTCACGTATCCCTTGCAAGGCTCATTTCTCCCAACGCAAAGGTGACTTTAAAGGTATCCATGGCATTACTGCCATTTCCACCTTTTCTTAGCCCATACCTTGGTTCTTCTGCCTTAGAGTTTCTCCTCCAGCATAAATGAAAATCCTTAATTCTTTCAGTGTCAGGCATTGCTCTGGGATGTTTATCCTTTGAGTGTTTTGTAAAATCTGAATTGCTTCTGAAAAGATTTGAATGCACTGAACAGTTGAGTGACAGTCAGCTGTTAGTGTAGAATGTGAGTATTACAGAATATGCTGAGTTGGAAGACACCATCAGGATCATGGAGTCCAACTCCTGGCCCTGCACAGGACACCCCAAGAATCCCACTCTGTGCCTGAGAGCCTTGTGCAAACCCTCCTTGAGCTCTGTCAGGTTTGGTGCTGTGACCACTGCCCTGGGGACCTGTTCCAGTGCCCAAGCACCCTCTGGGAGAAAAACTTGTCCCTAAACCTCCTCCCACTCAGGTTCATGCCATTTCCTCTGTGTTTAAGCAGCATTGTAGTTATTAATGCTGCATTCCCCCTCTGCAGGTTTAATGGCGGTGGCCTGAGACCTTTACATCCTAAATTTTTACTATTGTTAAACAGATAAATCTGATACTTAAATTCCCTTGAAAACTCATTATTTTCTGTCTCAGATTCACTTAAGATCTCAGCAAAGCTTCCATAAAATGGCCTGTGATTGAGACAGTTCTTTCCTCTCTTACCTTGTATGGAGACAGCATATGTGGTGATGTGTGCCTGTTAGCTGCAGGTGGGTGTTAAATTCACTAACACCTGCTGCTAATTCAGCTGAGTAGGTAAATAGGCCCATGCTGTTGTTTTTCCCTAGCTGCTTCCATCTGAAGTGAGGTGAAATTTGAGGGGCTGCACCTTGCATTCATTTGCAAAGCAAAATCATTCCTAGGTGTAGGCAGTTTTGGGGAGAAGGAAAGGACAAAGAACATCCAGACATCATAAAGCAGCAGTCCATATCCAAAGCATACCCCAATGCAGTTTCACAGCTGCCAGCAGAGAGGAGTAGCCAGCCATGCAGACAACAGCTGCATTGCCAAGGAACAAAATTACAGAGCCAGATGTTCCTCTTGGAAGTACATTACATTGAACTTGGTAGATGAGTGCAGCAGCTGCCAAATGCTTCTCTTATTTGGTCATAGGTAATGATTCCTCTATCAGGGAATGTGGAGGAAAAAGACCACACAGAATGTCCTCATCAAAATGCTGGAGTTGAAGCATTAACTTCTCTTGGACCAGAAAGATTTGGGAGCTCCATGGCAACCTTCACATCTTGTTTGAAGGATAATGTTGTTTACTACCAGGCATGAAGTGAGAAACTTACAGCTACTGAAGCCAAATGCTTTCAAGGTATTTGCTACTGAAAGGTGACTAAGAGACAATTTTTATAGCAAGCACAGTTGTTTGTGGGCGCTGTTGTAGTTCTCAGCTCAGGCTGCAAGTGAGAAGGAGAGCTTCTGGTGGTGTCTCTAAAGCAAACACCAGGAGGTTGGGTTTCTGAGGACGTGTCTGTGCTGCAGCCACGTTCTCAGTGCAGACCCAGCCTAGGTTTACAGAAGCCAGCTGGGTGAGTAGGGACTGGCCATGGCAGTGCTGAGCACCTTCATCAGGTGTGTCTGTCTTCATGGGAAGATGGGGAAGGATGCATTTCTGCCTAGAGCTAGCACTGCGAGGGTCCATGGTGCTCTGCAGGGCAGCGTTCAGGCACACAGGCTCAGATTCGTGCCAGCCCGTTGAATGCAGCTGATAAAAGTTGCTGACTTGGGGTTTCTGGCTGCCAGCAGAGAAGGATTGATGATTCTTTAGGGAGATCTACCCCTCCACAGGCTCCAGGCACCCCTGTAAGTACTTATCTAATGAGAACTTAGATGACTGAATCTTTAGAAAGAGGGAATATTGGCATCTCTGAGATAACTGGAGAGATAACTCACATCTTGCATCTCTTCAGTCATCTTTCTTAAACTCTCTGAATTTGATCATTCTCTCCTAGGACTCACAAGTTGCGAAGCCAGGTCTTTTTAAAAATACCTTGTATTTAATAACCAAAGAAATACACAATAGTTCAAATCCTTCTGCCAAATAAATCTGTCAGTAAGGAACTCACCCCTAAAAATTACTTTGGCCCAACATTTCCTGTACATAATATTAAACTTACTCCTGCACCATCAACAAATTTAAGATCCTTTATCTCAGGGATTGCAATAGAGTCCAGAAAAGCTACAGATCATAAATGAAACCTGCAGATCATACTGAGATTTTTTTTTTTTCTTCTAATCACATCGAGTTCAAGTTCATTGGGAGGGGAGGGAGAAGGTCAAATTGAACACTGAGGGTTTGGAGCGAGAGCACACAGTGCTGATTCCGTATTTTCCGTGGGATTTAAGGACAATAAGTTTCTCTCCCCATCTAGTGGTCACTAAGAGCCTTTGAACAGAACAGCAGCCTAAACCAGAGTCCTCAGCAGCAGATCCATTTTCTGATTTTTCCACAAAACGGGAAAATCAGGGAGGAGATGGTTGCTCCCTTTGCTGTAGGTTATCTAGCTCAGATGAAAGCAGAGAGGAGGATCCCTGGAGGATTCTCTTCTTTTCCCAATACAATCTTAAAATATGGCAAGGGTAGGAAGCTGAACTGATGGTAGGAAATGACTGTGAACCAATGGTTGGGCTGTGGCTGCCGATTTTTCCTTTTGCTGTAATCCTCCTTCTGTGGGTTTTGTGGTGGGTGAGAGCAAGTTTGAAATGTGACAGGCACAGAAACATCTTCATTGCTCAACAGTGTGCTTGGCCTGGCTGTGGCTAATTCTTCCTGCAAATAGTGAGGCATCGGGTGAGGGGAGAGGAATGTGAAATTAAAATGGATGTTAAGCAAAGCTGATGCTGACTTGCCTAAATATGAATAAGGAAATCAAGAGAGTAAGCAGTGAAAGCAAAGTTTGAATTCTTCCCGTTCCAATGCCTTAAGGTGTGAGGAAAATACAGGTGAGGCAAAAACATGGTCATAGTAGAAAAGACATTCCTCTACCTTCCCTGAGACTACTCATCACACATATCCTGTGGGGAGTGGTGCTTCTGGGGAAAGCAGTGCTTTTTTATGCTACCCCTCTTTTAGAGCAGGTCACAAGACATCACAGACATGAGCCCCAGTGGTGCTTTGTGCTGACTCTGGGTTACCCAGGGATGTCTCCCTGCCTCAGAGCTAGATGATCTCCTGCTGTGTTTCCCAAAACTTCACTGCAATTTTGTTAATCTGTAGCTGTGAAATGAGGGTAATGATTTTTTTCTTGCTGAGAATAAAACTTGGAAAATGAAAGTCGAAAACTGTAATTAAAGACTGCAGCTATGCCAAAAGCGCTGACAGTGGTTTGTCATTTCCAGGGACGCTTTGTCCTTCCCTCCAGCCAGAAAGGTCCCAGGGAGCCCCTGTCCTGTCCCAGGTGTGGGTGGGAGGGCCAGGCAGGGCTCTGGATGATCAGCTCACACCCCAACAGACAAACTTCCCAGAAGAATTCTGTAGAAAATCCCTGGAAGTTGAGGCTGCACTGAGCTCTTTGTCCCTTACCTCTGGCTGCAGACCCGGGTGCAGGAGGGACTCAGAGGTTGCTCGCTCACGGTGCTGCTCCACCATCTCACCCTGGGATACCCAATTCACTGCTTGCTGATCAGCTTTCCCCTCCTGCACACTCATAAAGTCTTTTAGCTGAGATTTGAACTGCTCTCAGCTCTAGCAAATTGGAATGAGCTTCCCTGGAGAGAAGACAGACATCTCACCTCAAACTTCCCATCTCCTGTCTCAGGTGTCAGACTGACTTTGGCTTTAATAAATACCTAAACCTAAAGGAAGAGAATCTAAAAGCCCATGGGAAGGGATCAAATTATCCTGTGGCTCAGGTGAAAAGAAGGAAAAAGGTCTGGCAGAAGGTTTCCACATGTGACACCACATTTCTGAAAGGTACAGTGGGATAAGTTTGGGATGGAAGAAGTGCAAGTTAAATTCCTTCTCATCTAAAACCTAGTTATTATTTTCTCCACTTGACTCTACAGAGACCTTCATGCTGTGTCTTACAGTGGTATAATAAAGCAGATGGAGAGAAATGTGCATCCTCCCTCTGGCTCTCTTATCAATACCTCTGCTGAACAGTAAATAACAGGGAAATGGAGCTCGCTTGTCAGTGTTCCCAGCTGCCATTGCTTTCTCTAAACATACAGTCAGATATTTATTGCTAACTGTTCTGAAATATATAACAGCATGGGACAGGGCTGTGGACACACTGTCTTGCTTAAATAAGATATTACTGACAGCCAATGTTAGATACCTCAGGGTTTTTATATTTTTATTTTCAGTAGATGTTTCCCTTACAGAGGGTGCCAGAGAAGCTGTCAAGGCAGTGAAAGGTACATTAACTGACAAATTTCAAATTAGGTTAGGTTGGCAGCTAACCCTAGTTTACACCTGGAACACCTGAAGGGTGTGTTGGGGGGGGTATGTGGCTGATGATGTGGCTGCTCTGGCACAGCTCTGTGGCACAGAGGGGGAGTGCAGCCCCTTCCCTGCCAGCATCCTGTCTCCTGGCCCTGCTGCTCACACCCACTTCTGCTTTGTCTGTGGGCATGTCCTGCCCTCCTTGGTCACCTCCTTGCTGAGGCCACCTGCATATTTCTGGAGCTTTACTTTAAGTCATTAACATGATGAATGGAAATATTGAGCAGGACAGACCACTTCAGGAGCCCAGTGTGCTCTCAGTCTGAGGACAGATTGTTGGGACACCTTTTTGCAAGCTCCTGGAAACCACACTTCCCTCATTTCTCATCACTGATATCAAGATATCCAACATCTACCACCTCCTGCTTTCCCACTCATCCTGTCAAAGAGGAAAATGATTTTGGGTTGGGTACAACATGTTCTTGACATTCACTCTAGCTTTTTTAAAATCACTGTATAGTTCTCCTGGTGTTTATAAACAGATTGTTTAATAATTTGCGCTATTCTTTTTCCACGCTGATGGTTTTTTGGTTCCCCAGGCCCTCATTTTCCATCTTCAAAAGTGAGAGGTACTCTGTTTTACTCTCCTGGTGTGCAACACAAAATATCTTATGCAAAGTAACAGCAAACTAATATTGCATTGTAGCAACTATTCTGAGTCATCCCGAGGATTTAACAGGAACAAGAGCAGTGGTAGGACTGGAATGTTCAGAGAGAGAACAAGGCAGCAGGGAAGGGCTGTGCCAGCAGCAGCATCCCACCTCTGCAGAGGGTGGGTGGCAGCTGTGGTGGCTCAGACAGGACGGGCTGCAGGGAGAAAAGCATCTGCCAGACAAGAATTGCACATGCTGGAGCATCACCAGAATCCAAATGTTTGGGTATTTGGCTGCTGGTGTTTTGATATTTTGGCAGGAGTGCACTGCTGTCCATCTCCCAGTGTGGAAAAGGTGAACTTGCCTTTTCCAGAATGCACTGATGGACTGAAAGAACTGACGGGCCAAAGTCAGACATGTAGCTTCTATCATATCCACATTAATCCCTGGTGTTGGAAAAATAGAAAGAACCCTGTATTTTAATAAAAACTGAATGAAGTTCCCAAACAGTTTATTTTTTAAAAAAAAGTTTCTTTTTCTCTGGCAATGCTTGATTGACCTATTTTGGTGGATTAGGTACTGGGACATGATGCTTATATAAACTTTCTTAATAAGCTGTGCTAGACACAAACATCCCTTATGAAAACTATTATCTTCTTGCTGCTGACAACTGCATCCTTTTTATTGTTTAGAACATAACACAAAGCAAAAGTACAGAGAATTCAGAAGACATTTTTATCGTTAATAACTTCATAATTTTACAGTTTATTGTCTTAAATCCAAGTGCTTAAATCCAAATGCTTAAATCCAAGTGTACCACTGCTATCTCGGATCTGTGTTTCTGTTTTCTGTTCCTCAGAGCTTAGAAAATGAAAATTTGGGGAAATCCCATCATTTTGTCATAACAAATTTCAGCTTCAAACACTCTTGATGGGTACCATCATATGAAATATTTTTTTATTCAACATTAAGGAGGAGTTGTGATGGTATTGCAGTGGTTCCTGGGGTTTTCTCTTTACAGTGTAGGATTGTGTCTCAACCTTAGCCCCTTGCTATGAAATGTGAGTCTTGTGCATGGCCTTACAAGTCAACACTGAAGGAAGCAAGGGGATGACTGAATTCCTGCAGGTGAGGGAATATTTTAGCCCAAAAATGAACCCAGGTGTTGAGGTGAGGCCTCACCAGTGCCCAGTACAGGGGATCACTTCCCTGGTCCTGCTGGCCACACTATTGCTGGTGCAGGCCAGGTGCCACTGGCCTCCTTGGCCAGCTGGGCACACACTGGCTCATGATCAAGGTTGCCAAATCAGGTCCCTCTTTGTGTTCTACCATTGTGTTCTTTCCTTCACACCATGAGTTTTCAGTAATCTTTGCTGATGGCAAGTAGCTTTCTTTTCCCAGTACCTTCTTGCAGTGCTTTCCCATGTGACAGACAAAATCATTTTAAAGTGATTATTTTTTTTCTTAATACTAAAGCAGCTGCATCATGTTCCCAAGTCAAATATCCTCATTATTTAAAACAGATCTCTTCTTCATTCCTTCAGTATTTGGTCAGAAGAAATTAAGTCAGCAGAAAAAATAGTCACAAAGCCCAGTTGCCAAATATTTCCATTACAGAGAACTCTCAGTCAAATATCTGCAGACATAATGAACAGGAACTGCAGCCAAATTCAGAGTGCATTGGGGACAATTTAATGGGAAGCTCACAGGACAGACTGCAACTCACTTTTATAGGTATACACCTTCTCTCCCTAGAAGAGTACTTAAAAGGTGGAAGGTTTGACTGTAGGGTCACTAGAAGTATAAAGTCCTTCAGAAAAATCTGTACAGTGGTGTGCAATAAATGGTTGAGATCAGCTGCAAAGTACACTCACCTTGGTTCTTGGGGAAGTGACCCAAGGGTTGCTTAGGAAAATTAATCCTTTGCTTTCAGTAGATCAGGGCTACTGGCTTCAGCTCTCATGTCCTGGTGTTCCCTGGTAATGCAGAACCTGTGGGACCCCATGGTTAGGAAGGACTGTGGTCACAGCAAGGTTTATTTTAACTTTTAACAAACCGTAGCTGGAAGACATCTCACAAGACAAACATAAACACTTTTTTCTTTTTTTTTTGTGGCTGACAAAATGGCCCTGACTAAAGAAACAACAGTTTGCATCCTAAGAATATATCTAAATAAAAATGAGGGGAAAGTGGGCAGTGACAACATTACCTCAGTGGCACTGGCTTGACTGGGTATTTAGGAATACCCTGGAGGTGTTGAACAGCCTTTGGTGCAAACACTCCTCTATTTTGGTAATAATCTCACTGACTTAGTGGTGCAAGATTTCTAAAGCAACTCAGGAGAGTATCTGTCCCTGTTAATACAAAACATTAAGTAAATAAATAGCAGAAATCAACCACGGAGTGTTACTTGAAGATGATGAATTGACACTGACCACCCAGAAAGAGCAGAGACTGAGCAAATTACACTTTGTGAGACAGGGTGTTGAGAAAGCTGGAATATATGTAACCTTTTCAAAAGGGTAGAGAATCTGTGCCCACATCCTAAGTCAATGAAAGAGACATGAGGAAAAGGTACACATTTATTTCTCTCCTGGTTAATTGGCTGGCTTGCCCTATCTCATGGAGTTATCTTTTAAAATAAAACCTAGTTAAGTGATGTTTGAGCAGGCAGGTTGGCACTCTGAAGCTGGCTCTGGAGGTACAGAGGACATAGCAGTGACAATCTTCTGAGGAAAACAGGGGACATTTCTCTTTGGCTTTGGGGAGACAAAGAAATGCAAAGCTCCACATAACCTACAAAACAAATGAAAGCTGAAGCCTTCTCCCTTGCCAGGGAATGGAAATTCATTAGATACCTCCTGAAGGCAGCCAGCAAGATGTTTGCTAGGATTAAGGTTTTGCTTCATTTCTGCTCCCTTGGAAAGAGCTGATGGTGCTGTTGGATGGAGAAGAAAATTAAAACTAAATTCTAGGATATATTTAAATATTAAGTAATGTTTAATGTATAGTGTCTGAGACAGAATGTGCTTAGTTAGGGGAAATAAGAAATCTTTCTTCTTAGAAATAATGAGTATTTCTAAGAAATATTCTCATCTAATAAATGAGTATTGACTGAAGATTTGAGGGGAGGGGACTGAACTGACCCAGGGTGTCATTTTTGTGTTGCTCTTGGGATGAGTTTGGCACAAACTGTATAAATGTCAAAAACAGGTAAAAAGATAATTGTTGGTGTCATTTGCACTTAGCCTTGCTCATGGCGATTGCTGTTCACAGCTGAGTCTCCTGAGAGAATTAGTAATACAACTAATGAAGACTAATAATGCAGGTAAATTAGTTTGTATCTGATGTAATGGACTATTTTTGAAACTCTAATGATGTAACTGGGAAATCTGTCCTCATTTTCAAGTTCCAGATGGTTTTAGAGCAAAGTCTGATTTTCTGAAGAAATGCCTCAGATGCATTATCTTCAGAACATCTGTATTTAAATTGTCTGTCTTGTCTTGTCTTGTATGATGAGCAAGGTATGCATTTTCCTCTCCTCTTCCAGGAGATGTGATTTATGGTTTTATGCATGCAGGAATAGCAAAATGAGCATCCAAATGAAGTCAGGAAGAGGCAAGTTTGGGTGCTGTGCAGGGATGGGGTCCAGATTTGGTTCATTATTTCACACTGAAGGAACGACCATGTAAGAAGTGAAATCTCTGCCCTGCATGTGATTTAGCAACTCTTCTAAACCCAGCTCACATCATGAACTGAACTCCTGACCCTGCCTGTCCACCTGTAACAGTGCAGTGGGATTTTCTCCTCTCAGTCCCTGTCTTCCACATGTACATGGTGCTCTTGGCTGGTGCTTGAGGGCTTGGTAGGACTCGGGCTGAATTTGCTTCCAGGTGAGTTTGGATAGTTCATCCCCCTGGGAAATGGGGGCAGGTGAGCAGGAGAGATGAGATTGCAGAGCAACACACTCTCATCTTCCTTCCCTCTTCTAGCAAGTCTGGGATTTGGTAGCAGGGGTTTGATATGGAGACAGGGAACACTCTCACATTGTTTTTCAATAACAAGTTTTTTTTCAGCACTTTTCATAGACAGGCACCTCTATTATTTTCTGTAAAAGAGCATTTAAATGCTCTGATGTTAGTCTCATTCTCTTTCTTTGTGACCCCTTAAAAATGAATCTGCAGGCCTTTGGCAGCAAACTGAAAGCCACCAGCAAGAAGATATCCCATACCACACCTTTAAACAGCCAGCACAGTGTCTGTAAGCTTGGCATGTCCTTCCCTCCTCTGAGCACCTTGCAACAGCACAGCAAATAAACCAGCTCTTGTGTGTGTTTAGATTGGCTTCTCTTTGGGTAGGAAAAGTGTGGGCAGAGCAGTGCTTTGTTCAGGTGGGGTTTTTTTTTTTTTGAGTGTGTGCATGTGATATCTTTATGAAAAACTCTTCTCCAACAGCCAGCAGCATGTGTGTGTGTGATACACATCCAGGAAAGGACTTGGAACAGATTCCTGGAGCTCTTGCTCGTGCCAGACACCCTTGTACTGAAAGAAGGGCTCAGTGGGAACTCTGCCTTGCAAAGTTCCTGGATGCTTTTTTGCCCTCCTGACTTCAGTTCATAGGAAAGCTTGTTGTGGCCCTCTGCAGCATTGGGAAGTTGTGATGGTTAATATGAGTTACCTGTGTGCTACCTCTAGTTTAATTTCTATCCCCAGCTGAAAAACAGAACAAACTATTGCAAGGAAACTGGTGAACTCCTGTGGTGCCACAGAACTGCAGCCAGCAGGTCACAAAACCTTTAAAGCCAAAGTTGTGGTGATCAGAAGGTAAAACCTTGTGTGGAATAACAAGAAAAATTTCTCAGTGGTGTGTTGTACCTTTGAATGATCCATGTAAGGAGTGCCAAAAGTCCAGTAAAAAGGGTTATTTGATGGGCAAGAGGAACCTTGATGGGCGAGTGGGCACCAGGGACCAGCTGGGTACCTGAAGCTGTAACATGGCTTCTGCCCCTTTCTAGTGTGTCTGATTTTGTTCATGAACAATGCCTTCTGAACATCTTAATCTATTCTTAATTTTGGTTATTGTTAAATGTTTTCTTCTCTGTTGTTTCTCCAGGGAAATGTTAAATTAGCCTATTTTTTTTTCTTTGTTCCCCATCTGTCTACTGGTGTTTATCTCTTCTGGAAGAAATCCAAGTTTAGTAATTAAGGCACTAGGAACAGTCAGGGGTTGGATCAGTAGATAAAATGTAATTATAATAGATCTATGAATCTCTCTGCAGTAAATATTTTAACACCTCAGGCCAAATCCTCCAGGAACACAAAGAGAGTTTTTGGAGATCACACTTTCTTATACCCACTGGGGATCTGTGTAAAACTGCACTGACAGCTCCATTGTGGTTGTGTGGGAAATCTTAAAAAAAATTACCTTAGGAAGATGATGAGGTGCAATACCCTGCCCAACAGGCAGTTTGTGTGAAATGTGTGATTTTTTCTCTCACATCCTGTGATATATGCTTGCTTATCTTTTTCCCTTGGCAGTTTTCAAATGCCCTGAAATAGAATTATCTCTGTATAGGTAAAATCCTCAGTTGCAGTGGTGAGCAGCTGGATTATGTATATTAACTAGAGAAGGGGTGTAACTTACTCCTTGATTTGAGTGCTTAGGTGAGGGTTTGTGGTAGAAACATTCCACAGAAAATAAAAACACAAAAAAGATAATTTTGGAGAACAGCAGGAAATTGCCTGAAAATTCCCCAGAGCCCTGGGGAAACTGAGGTCAAGTGTTATCCACTGAACCTGCAAAGTGCCAGATGTTGTTCTGGCACCTCCTGGCGTGGATCAAAGGCTGCAGTGGGAAGGTTGCTGGCCACAGACATGGCAAGAGAAGGACTTTTGAGTGAACAACAGCCCCCTAGGTGATCAAAAGTTTTCCAAGAGACTGTATGGATGAACCCTAACAAAAGATGAAAAAAAAAGAAAAAGTGCATATTAGGACAATGGAAGCCTGGTGGTAATTCCTGCTTGCCAAAACTGAGGGGCACAGGTCCTGTAGAGGCAAAGGCAGCAGCAGTTGGATGGGAACAGACAGCTTATTGCATAATGAAACCAATTAATCCCTCAGTGTGTCTTCACAAGCAGAACCAGTAACCTGATATCTTTTAAACAATGACAGCTCCACTAACTCAATAGAGTTTAAAGAAAACATCTAATAAGAATGCAGCATTATTATAATAGGAAGAAAAACAGTCTAATTGAAATGTTAGGCACCTGCTCCATCCTTTAACAAACAGAGATTTCAGGGAGCTGAGGGTAAAATTTGGGTCTATAAATCTTCCTGTATTACTGTATAACATTATGTAATGTAACACAAAGTACAACATAAAATAGTGATACAATATAATAATATAAACTTTAAAAGGTGCCTGTTCTTCAAAACCAGGGTCCAAGGCTCATCTGGCCCTTCTGGGTGGCCTCTTTCCTTATGTGGAATTGATATGAAAACTCTTACCTCGAGCTTGTGTCTGCACTGAGTGTGTGATCAAAGAAGAAACCACAACGATCTTTAAAGCCACCAGAAAGCTGCATGTCTATCAGAGATATATTTATTTATGATTCAGAGATGCCAAAAGCATCTTCTTCCTTCAAGGTTTGCCAATTCATTTGAAAGAAGACGTAAAGGATGCATCTGTGCAAAGGCTTAGAGTTGCACAGCTGGAAAAGGGGGAAAGCAGTTGTTTATCCCTTCAGAAGTCTTGCATTTGCACAAGTAAACACTGCACAGGCTGCAGAGGATGTGCCCCACACCATGTCTGTGTCTACATGGGAGTGCTCAGAGAGGAAAAACTGTGCCTGGCTCTGACCAGAAGCTTTTGGAAGCAATAATGAGCAAAGCTCGTGGCAGCACCAGCACATCTATAAAACACAGTGATGTTCCCATAGAAATATGCTACTGTGGTTAAGTACACACCAAGAGAAAACATACCCCATGCAGATTTCTTGGTCAGTTGGTTTCTGGCAGGGGAAGACAATTAGAAAGAGGGGTTTTCAGGCATAAATCAGCTTTGTTTGGGCTGAGCAGCATTTGTGATGTAGAAAATGAAGGCCCCAGCAATGGCAGATGCTTGGCTGTCCTTGGCTCTTTCACTGCACTTCAGTGCTCAAGTGGCTGTCCCAGGAGGAGCCAGGAGTTGGGGGTTATGTGGGTTTTAGGGAACTACACCAAATTAATTCATTTTGGGAAAATGTGTTTTGCAAACAGTGAATAAAGATCAAAACCCATGAAATGACATTATCTCTGACAACCTTCATTTCTATGGGATATTTTTGTCCTCTGAAACAGAACTTGGTGGTGATGATTGAAATAGGGTGCTTTTGTTGTTGTTGAAACTAAAAAAAGCAAATACTTCTGCAATTAGAATTTTCAGTTGGGGTGGGGTTTTTAAATTATTTTTTTTCCCAGTAGGCTCAAGGATGTTTATTGGAAATTACCAGTAGGGGCTACAAAAAATTGTCTTGCTGTGTACAACTTGTCATTTATAAGTGTGAAAGTTAGCTCTTTGAGAAATGCTTGTCGTTTAGGTCTGTTCATTTTGGTTTTGTTTTCCTGGAAGCCAAGTCCATGAATAAAGAATCACAGAATGGTTTGGGTTGGAAGGGACCTTAAAGACCATCTTGTTCCATCTCCTGCCATGGGCAGGGACAATTTCCACTATCCCAGGTTGCTCAGAGCCCCATCCAACCTGGCCCTGGACATTCCCAGGGATGGGGCAGCCACAGCTTCTCTGGGCAGCCTGTGCCAGGGCCTCACCACCCTCACAATCAAGAATTTATTCCTAATCTAAACCTGCCCTCAGATTGCCCTGACCCATGTGCAGGATGTTGCACTTGGCCTTGTTGAATAATAAACCTTTGTGAGGTTTATTATACTCCTTGTATGAGATTTTTTTTTTCTCAGAATCAGTTGTGATGGCAGCTGCTGCCCTCAGACACCCTATTAGAAACAAACAAAAAACCCCAGAACTTTCAGTTCAGATATTTGTCTCAGTGTACAAAGAGCAGCTAGATGAACTCATGGAGGAAGAAGCTCCCTGTCAATATTAAATGCAAAGGAAACACCTCTGGCTTAGGAAACTCCTGGAGTGCAAAATATCCATTTTGGAGAGTAACCATGGACTGTACTTTCACACGACTGCCAGGTGCTGTACTCCTTCCCATACACCTGTTCTCAGTCAGTGCTGGAAAAGGGACAATGGGTCTTTTATCTGCAGCAGTACCTCAGGTCTTTGTCCTCATCTTTTTGTTCTATGTCATGAAACTACAAAAATTTTGTTGCTTTGAAAATGTTTCTCAGCAGCAACACACCTGAATTTTGGAGCTACTTTGGCTGCACATCACAGCAGAAAATAAACCAGCTTGTTGATATGGTAATCTACATTGCAAAGTTTGCATATGAAACAAAAAAAAAGAGTGTATTGAAACAGAAAGGTACTGCAGTTAGGTGCACCCCAGGTAACTCTGGAAACTCACATTTTGAAAGTAACCACTAAAACTGAAAAAGACATGTGACAAAACCTCATGGAAATCCCTTAAAAGCTTAATACAAACTTCATTAAACAACAATCATAGCAGTGAACTATTTGTGGTTTGCTCTGGTCATATGAGCTCATTTGTGGCTCGACTTTCTCTTGATGAAATTCTTTGTGAGAGCTGGTCTCAAAGGCAGGAAAAAACAGTGGGTAAGTTTCATATACCTGATTTAATAAAATTGCCCAAATTATCATTTTTCACTGCTGCCAGGGAATCAGAAACAACCTCATATTCTTCTCCTCAGTCCCAGTCATTTTGGCATCCACAGTGTTTGGGCCAGGGAAGTGTGAAGGAAACATGTGGTAGCAGCAGTCCAGTGGAAAGTTTCAATAAGTGGTTCAGGCCAATGCAGCAGTTATATGGGGTCATCTGGATGCAGAAGTCTTGGAGAACTTTATACTAGAAATAATCAGTGGGCCCCCAAGATGTTGTGACCTTCAGTTGTGACTTCTGCAGACCCTTGGTACAGCCACTGTCAGGACAAAGTGGGAGTTCTTCAAAAGGTTCTATTTGGTAAAAGAATTGCTGAGTTCTGTGTTAGAGCAGAAAAGGACTCTCTGCGGATGCCTAAATAATCAGGTTTAGCTGTGCTGAGTGCCTCTTGCCCATACCTGATGCCATTTGGATTAGCTCTGGTCACACCTGGAGGGGTCTATTTGCACCCTGTCTTGTGGTAGCCTGCCTGGAAAATATCCCAGCTGTCAAAAATAAACCTATACATCATTCCCTTTTGGTTCTTTTCCCCCCTAGATTTTATACTCCAGACTTCAAGTTTGATAACTGAAAAACCATTTAATCAAAACACCTTTCAAAAAAGGAAACTACAAATTAAGAGGACATGTTGCCTTAACAAATGTCTTCAGTTAATATGATCCAGACAGCTGCTTGAGGAATCCCAGAAGGATGTAACATAAGGCTATGCCTATTTTTCACCAGCAGCCTCCAAGAAAATTTACCAATTTTTCTATTATTTATTAAGGTCTTCTGCATTCTTTTATAGAAGTCTGCCCAGAAGGAAGCAGGACTCAGCTTCTGCCTCTGATGGCCCAGGCAGAATCTCGTGCTGTGTTTGACATGCTGGTCCCTCAGAGCCTGGAAAACATGAAGAAATATGAGATGTCCTGCAGGAATGTGGAAGACATCATGTGCCTTGGAGCTTGGTGAATTTCCAGCAAAATTTACTTTTGCTCCAGATTCATATTAATTCCTCAAAACCTGCCAGTTGAGATACTCTTAGCTAAGAAAACTGGAGGAAATTGAAAATCAGGGTAGACCAGAGTCACCCTTGCACACAGGGTCTGAGTTACTTGAAAAGAACAGCTTTAGGTATCCCTGTGAACCTGGGGAAAATGTCTCCACAATGCAAAGCAGCTGTGAAAAGGCAAGAATATTATGGAAGCTGTGTTTACAAGGGAATAGGGAGTAATACAGAAAGTGCAGGGGCTTGACAAATTATTCAGAGCTGGGCAGCAGTTTAAGAAACCTCCCAAGGATATAAACCAGAGCTGCTCAAATGATTTCCACCAAGAGCTGCTGGATAGATGTGAACACTGTGAGGCTTGGGTTGTTTCACTTCCAGAGGGATCTCAGGTTATACAGGAGTGCTGGGGAGAGGCAGTGGGGTTTGCAGAATGGAAGGGAAAGCAGGGGTGATGCTCTGGGGGAGGTGTGTGAGACACAGCTCCTGCATGCAGGGCAGAGAGGGATGGAGAGGGATTACATCCCTGGGGAGATGGACAAGAGGGAATGGCTTTAAGATGAGGGGAGATAGATTCAGATTTTATATGAAATTCTTCCCTGTGAGGGTGGTACAGGCTGCCCAGAGAAGCTGTGGCTGCCCCATCCCTGGAAGTGTCCCAGACCAGCTTGGATGGGGTTTTGAACAACCTGGGATTGTGGAAGGTGTCCCTGTCCATGGCAGGATGTGAGAATGAGATGAACTTTAAGGTCCCTTCCACCCCAAACCATTCTGTGATTCTGTGATTTATGGGGCTGAAACAGGATTCAGAACATAAGGGCAACCTGAAGCTGCAGGATCTGAGAAATAAACTTGTAGATGGAGTAAGAAAAAAACATAGAAGATTTGAATGAAAAGAATTTCAGGCAATATTTTCTACACTGCATCTCTGTTCAGACTGCACAATATAGGATTAGTAAATCTTATTCATTAAATGCTGAATTGTATTATTTAATTTCCAATTAATGGATGTATTTCAGCCTCCTAGGCAAAGACAGCAGAGTAACTGGAGACAGACTTGCTCACGCTGCAGATCAAATTGCTTTAATCTCTTTTAAGGATGTTCCTTACTGATGCAGCTCCTTGTTCCTTTGTCTGCTTATGCCAGCTCACAGATCACCACAGTATATTCACATTTCTAAAATACATAATGCTCTGCCTGAAACCTTCTTAAAATTGGTGATAGGTAAAGATCATCTTCAGACTCTGATCACTATTACTCATTATATGGAACATGAAAGAGGGGAGTGTATTTTCCCTGAAAATACAAACATCATATCCTTGGGTAAGTTTGGTGGTTCACTTCATTGCAGTGCTGCTCTCTGAATCCATTGTGTTTATTTGTCCTGAATCTGTTCCACCACTGGAAGAGGCAGGTGGAGGAGGTAAGTGCAAGAAGAGGAGTTTAAGAGGCAAGAGATCAGAGTCATGAAAAGGAGGAAAATGAAGAGTGGAGAGTAGAAGCATGAAGTGGAGGGAGAAAGAAAAGGCTGCAAGAGGAGGGAAAGGCACGGATACTCAGTGTGAGCTGGGAGGATGTGGGAGCCACTGGAGCTTGGCAGAGGACCCAGCACTGAGCCTGAAATGCAGGGCACAGGCAATCTGCAGAGCTGTGATCTGAACCATCAAGTGAATCCAATCTTCTGCTCAGCTCATGGGACTTGGCTTGGGCATCACCTGGGAGGAGGTTGAAATCATGGAAACACTTTGGTGTCAGCAATTGATGCAACCAGGACAAAAGAATGGTTTAGAAGAAGCAGGCAGTTTTGCTTCACAGCGTAGATAATTCTGATTGTATTATGTTTTCTGGTTTTGTTGGCAAAAACCTGACAGCATGAGACATAACAAATAACAAATGGCTTTTAACTTATTGTTTTCTCTTAGGAAAGCATTATATTTTAAAGATCTCCCCATTAAATCTGCATATACTTGGAGCCTGAAGAAAACAATCTGATGGAGCAAGGGGGAGGAAGTGGATGGAACAGCTGAAAATCTATTTGCTAAGTCCTGCAATGGAGAATATATATTTCAATGTGAAACAGTGATGACAAGAGAAGCTTTAGACAGCTTCAAAACAAAGCATCCAGGCAGGCAGTCCTGCAGGACTTCAAAACCTTGCGTGGAGACAAACCTTTTTGTACATCAGAGCTTGAGATTCAAATCAAGCAGAGAGAGAGCCAAGCCAGCTTTGAGCATTTTGCATTTCACTTGATGTCCTTAAAGGCTGCAAGAGTTTCTTTATCGTTTTCCTGCATCACATGCCATTTTCAGCACTGTTTTGCAGGTGTTTCTTTCCCCCTTTTCTTCCAGTTTCTTTGAGTGGTTACACAGATTTGTAGTGTATCACATGTGTTTTTTCAGGGTTTTGTTCAGCTGGATTCTCCTTCCCTCCCTTCAGCCTCAAAGGCAGATTTACAGGAATCTTTCAGAGATATGACACTGCATTATTTTAAAAGCTTTGCTCTTCTTATCTTCATGGCCCTGGAGGTCACAAAGAACTACATATGAGGATAACCATCAGATTCCCCAGCATGGAATAAAGTCAGACTGCATTGCAAAAAACACTTTAACACATAAATTCAGATACTCTTTGCAGTGTCTCCCCTCTCTCCTATCACTGATGAGATTTCTTGAATTTATTTAAAAAAAGACAGGAGGGGGGAGTGCCAGGAAGAGCAAAAATATCCCCAAACCTCTATCAAAGGACCTGAAATAATATTTTAGTTCCATCCAAATAATGCTGGTTCAAGAGTGGCTCAGTAAAGATATTTTATGACAAAAGCAGCAAAGGGATTTTGTTGCCTAACTACTGATAGGGTTTATTTTTCATTAATGAATATCCAAAAAATCATCTAATGTAGAATGTTTTCAAATTAAGGGCAGAGAGGAAATTACATTTGCTTTTGTTGAAGGAGCAACTGCATATTGGAAAATTATTGCAGGCTTTGCTGGATTTGGTTCAAAGAAATGCTTACAGCTTGGTTCTCCATTGCCCATGTTTTATACTGTAATTTCAGCCATGCTTTCTCCATGTGCTGCTGCAATTCAGGAACCTGGATGTTTTATAACTTACAGTTCTGGCTTATCTCAGCTGTGCCAGAGATGGGGAGCTGGGAGACTTTGGGTATGAAACTTAGGTTTGGCCAAATCCAGGGACAACTGAGGTGACTGGGGGGGGTGACACCCCAAATCTTGGCTCCCAGGGTGCAATACCAAACCCTGCACCAGCTGCCTCCTGATCTCAGTAGGATGAGACCCACGAGGTTGAATTAGCACCAACCCACCCTCCTCCTGGGGCAAATAATAAAAATTGGACAAATTAGCCTGGTTTTGCCAGTGACACTTGTTCCCCTGCAGGGCACCAAGGGGCTGGGTGGCACCTGGGGGGCTCGTGGGCTCTCAGCCTGGGTCCCTGGGGATCTGAGCACTCTTGCAGTGAATGGTGACACTTACAGAATGGCAGAGAGTGAGGAGAGGGGCTTGAGAAAAGCTGTGCCCAGCCAGGGGTGGAGGCAGGCAGGAAGAAATAGCTCTGCAGTGATTTTAGCAAGACAAAGGAGCAGTGTGGGTTTTGGCTGTGCCTGGTGTGGCTGAGGGAGATTGGCTCATTTGGCCAGCAGTCTCAAAATATCTCCTCGTGTTCCCCTGCCTTTCAATGTTCTGCCTTTCCACAGAGAGTTCAGTTTGTCCTTCTTGCTCCTAATCCTGATATCACTGGCATGCTTTTAATCTCAAGACAGAAATTAGGCTGCTCTACAAGGAGAGGCAGCTACTCCAGGAGCTAAGGTAAGGGAATGAAGTGGGATTTAAGAGATGATGGTTTCAAACTGAGAGAGGGCTGGCTTAGATAAGATATTAGGAAGAATTTCTGGACTGTGAGGAGGGTGAAGCCCTGGCACAGGTTGCCCAGAGCAGCTGTGGATGCCCCATCCCTGGGAGTGTTCAAGGCCAGGATGGATGGGGCTTGGAGCAACCTGGTCTGGTGGAAGGTGTCCCATTGGGAATAGATGATCTTTAAGGTGCCTTCCAGCCCAAACCATTCTGTGATTCTGCAACACTGACAGCCACTTCAGCTCTGAGCAAGTTGTCCCTCTGTGTGGGGGACACAGCTGTGTCCCTAGGGGGAGGCTGCTGTTGCAGACACCCAGCCCTGGCCTTCCTTTCTCTGAGCAGCCCTGGAGACTGTCACATCACAGGCTCAGACAACAGGGGTGGCACAGGAATCCTCACAAGTGTAACAACCTTAATGGTGGCATTTGCAGTAAAATGTGAGAGGATGGCAATTCCTGCTGTGTGCCTCCAATTCTGATGCTATTTCCAGGTGAGGACAAGAGGAGGATCTTTGCATTTTGCTCTGCTGCATAGGTCTGAGCTATTTGTTGCTTCCATAACCTTAAAGGTCTTTTTCTTTAAGCTGAACTGGTTCTGTGGTTCCATACTGAGTGGTGTCTTTTTGAGGGACAATGTGCTCAGACAGCTCTGGAGGATTGGTCCGGACAGGTAGGAGGGACAGGGAGTGTTCAGCTGTGGCTGGCAGAGGTTTTGCTGAAAGGCAGAGGTACAGAGGGGTACAAGCAGCCTCCTGTCACTGACAGGAGTGATTCCTGCCTCTGAAGATATTGGCTCTTACTGCTCCTGAGACCACAGGTAGCAGGAGTCTCTCAGCATCTTCTGCTGTGCACAGCCAGGTGAACCACTGTGCTCAGCATTAACTCAACAGAAAAAGTGCTGTTGGCCAAAGGAATTTTGGTAAAAAACCCCTTCACTTAATTTTATGTATTTTTGTTTAATCATTCCTAAGACTTTTTTCAAGGAAGGGCAATTCCAAATTTAGGTTAAATTGACTACAGAATACACACTCAGCTGGAAATGCTGTTAGTTTTCAGTTTGGATGTCTCCTCAGAAACCAGTGAAATGTGTTGTGGAAAAGCTAAAAACCCCAAGTAATTTTTGCTTTAAACACCTAACCCACAATTAGCATTTTGCCTTTTTCTAACAGGTAACACAGAAGCCCCAGGCTGTGTGACTGCTGGTTGTTTAGTCAGGAGAACAGGAGACTCAGGGGGACCTTGCTGTCCTCCACAACTCCCTGGAAGGAGGCTGTAGCCAGGTGGGGGTTGGTCTCTTCTCCCAGGTAACAAGTGCAGGACAAGTGGAAATGGCCTCAAGCTGTGCCAGGGGAGGTTTAGATTGGATATTAGGAATAGTTTTGTTGCTGAAGGGGTGTCAAACACTGGCACAGGCTGCCCAGGGCAGTGGTGGAGTCACCATCCCTGGAGGGATTTGAAGGATGTGTAAATGTGGCACATGGGGACATGGTTTCGTGGTGGGCTTGGCAGTGCTGGGTAAATAGCTGGGCTCAGTGATCTCACAGGTGTTTTTTGACCCTAATGATTCTGTGATCCCATTATTCTGCAATTTCCATGTGCAGTGATTGAGGACAGGATATTGCAGAGTGCTCTCATGGTATGGGCTGGCTTTGTAGGTACAGAAACATATATCAGAACGTGTCTCTGTGCCTGTGAGGGAGGAGAGAAACTAATTCAGGTGAATCTGGAGCATAATCTCTGTGCCCATGTAAAACCTTAAATGTTCTGTAGGATGCTTTAGTCAGCAGTAGGTGAAGAGTCCCTGTGTGCACAGGCGAGGGTTTAAGCTGTATATAACCAACAGGGGGCATTAGGTTTATGCTTATTAAATGTGTATTTCTATTCCTAGCAGAGAAAAGTCTCTGAGTAGTTTGATTGAAAACAGCAGGATGTGAATCTTGTACCCTATAAAAGATGCAGGATTCTGTTATTTTTTTTTTGTTTTATTTCCAGAAGATTTAGTCACTGTATAAGTCTGCTTTTCTTTAGGTCTAGCCTGTATCTATTCTGAGACAAAGATAAGCGAGATAGATGTAATTAACAATCAGATGATTTTTGCATGATTTGCAGCTCAAAAAGCACTTGAAAAGTATAAGTGTTTCTGGTACAAATTTGTTTGTATTGATAATTCCCAGTTTTCTAACCAGAAATGAACATAAGGCTGAAATTATATCTTTCTGATGGAAATGAGATTCAGCAGTGCACAGTCAGCTGCTGCCCTTAAGTTTGGAAAAATCCTTGCTCTAAATTATTTGATTACTGAATTCAAAGGACTTCAGTGAGGAGCTGTAGTGCAAGCACAAATTGTGGTCTTTGGAAATGAAAGTAATATTTATTACAGAGATAATTATTATGGCTACAACCACTCATACTCCTGTACATGGCACTATTCATTTACACATTCCTTTTATATTTATGTTTTGTATTCACGGCCTTGACTGTTTTTCTCTTCACACAAGAAGTGGGGAACTGTAGCCTGCTCTGCACTCCTGTTACACCTCAGCAGCTGGAAAACTGTTTTAGGTGAAGTGATTTCTACAATCTGTAGTTAACTTGAGTTGCATTTGGAAACATGGAAATAGATTAAGGAATTAGATGTCAAATAGGCAATACAGCTGTGACTTGCTTTCATAAAGCAATGTCAAAACAAATTATTGTCCCAAATGTACAGATGCTCTATGTTTCAATAAGTTGATTTAATTACCTGCCTTACGTTAAAATGGGTTTTACACCACCTAATAACTTCTTCCAAAATAAAGTAAAAATTAGGATTTTGAAATAAAGAAATTATCAACCTCCAGCAGTTGCAGAGTTTTTTCCTGGGGTAGTTTCAGCAGCTCTTGTTCCCCCACAAGAAAGAGAAGAGAAATTCTAATGGATCAGTGGCACACAGTAACTCCTTTCCCCTGAGCCCTCTTTAAACCCCGNCCAGATGTGCTGCAGGCAGTACAAGGTCTGTAGGCTTCAGGAAGGAACCAGACCACCTAGAAAGACTTTTTATTTTACTTTATTTTTTTTTAAAGTTGCTTGGTCAATGCCCTAGCACATCCTTCCTTCCCACAGAGCAGAATTTAGTGCACTTCAGGACTTAATTCAGACTGAACATCATTTTAAACAGGATCTCATCTGCTGGGCCAGTTTTTGTTAGTGAAGAGTGGTGTTACTCTGAGTATCCAACAGAACAGCAAATTAGGCACACCTTTTCCATGCTGATCAATTAGTCACAGAAGATGTTACTGCTTTCCAAAGAAGTGCTGGAGTAGCAGCTGTGTGACTTGTTATGAAAGGTCTGTGTGTCAGCAGATTCTACCTCTACGTTGTGCTTTTCTGCAGAGCCAGCAGCAAATCCTAATAAAACTTAATGTGAGAAAACATTGCCAGTGAGGTGATAGGTTGAGATTAACTGCACTAAAAAGAGGCAATTCCATGCTAAGTCTTTTTTAACTTCTCTGAAGAGTCACTTTTATAAACATACCAATTTAAGGGCTTCTTTCTGCTCCCGTGAAAATCAATATGAAAACTCACACAGAATTAATCTAAAAAAGAAAAAGCAGCCAGCCAGCCACCACTCATCCTAAACTTGGACAACTAAACTTTCTGGCTTTCCAGTAACACAAGTTCTAACAAGTATGTTTAAACTCAAAATTAGCCCTGTGCTGAGCTCTAATGACAATTTCTAAAAAAAAATAATAAAATTGCAGTTGAGGTAAACTCTAATGCAAATAATTTCCTTCTCAAGGATAATTTTTATAAAGAAGTGCATATAAATAAGTTTAAAATTGGAAAAAATCCCCAACAACTTGTTCTTAACTGCATCATTGTTATTATAACATATTGCCCCAAGCACTTAACTTAGATTGCCTGTGTTAAAAACAAATGTTGTGTTTAACACCTTTTTATGGTGCTTGGGTTTTTAGGTACATAACTTCCAGGACAATTTAATATTACCCCTTTATGTCCACCCTTCAGCTGCCAGAAAGTCTTGAGATTTTCTAGTGTACTTGAAGCACAATCCCCAGGCTCTCAGAGGTATCCCTGTAACATAAAATGTGAACTTTTAGTTCTGGGGAAGTTTTTTTATTTAGCTCCTGCTGATTTCAGAAGAGGCTCTAAAACTGGCACAATTCTCACATGGAGAAGGGTCCAGAGAGGTGTCAGGTGTGGGAATAACCTGGACCACCTCTGGGGAGGAAAATGAAGTGTCTCACTTTGCCACAGGCACTTGTGATGACTGACTGGTCTGTCCCCCTTCCTGCCAGTGCATTTTCCTGTCTGCTTCCCACATGTGTGTGCTAGCACCTGTGGAAGGACAAAAATATTCATCATCCAAAAAAACCCACAAAAAATGAGCCATGATCAGAACTAGAGCCCCAGATCCCTGAGTCATAGGACCAGGGACTCTCATCTTGCCCTTCTTCAGCAAAGAAAATGTCTTCACTTTGGAATCTCCCAGAAAGCCTGGAAATCCAGTCAGACCACAGCCTCTGAAGCAATTCATGCCTTGGAGTCTGCAGGAAGCCTGAAAAGCAGCTCTGATGCAGAAAATGGCTCCATTCTGCAGCAGGGTGCTTGCTCTCCTCTCATCTCCCTTGTGTGGCCATGGCTTAGAAGAGTGGGGATTATTTACTGCTCTTCCTTTCACACTCCCCCAGTTCCCCTGTGCTGGGACTGTGACCTTTGGGGTGCAAGGGGGGATGTCATGCTGTCTGGGGCTTCTATCAGACTTAATCCAGACTATTATCTACTCCTGCCTGAAAAAAATATCCCTTTCTGCTACTAGGATAGCATTTATTCCTGAGTTTCCTGCCCCTGTGATGCCAAGGATGTATTGCTGTTTCAAGTAGTCCAATGACTCCCCAAAATACGGAACCCTGCTGTCAAGAGCAGGGTTTTTTGTGTATTGCAAACTGTACCCAGGAAGGACCTGTGAGCCTGTGCAGTCCTGGCCTCTGTCACAGAGTTCCTCAGAGCATTTCTGCGAGGATGATTTTGGGGTAAAAATCCAGGATTACTCAAAAAGACCAAGGGAAGCAGAATGTGCTTCTGTGACGTGTTCTTAGAGGGACACTACTTGAAATGCAAAATGCTTCTTCTAAGATAAACCAGTGGATTGTTTCCAATTCTAAATCTTTTCTGTGATGATTCAGCTATTGACAAAAATAAGCTGAAGAGTATGATGTTGAAGCACTGTCTTCCCCTCTTCACATGATTGTTATTTCAGGTACTACCTGTTCAGGGTAAAAATATTTTCCACTTAAAAAAACCCAACAAAACCACACCCCTTCCCCCCAAACAACAGCAAGAATAAAAGGGCATGACTGCATTTTTCTTGGTCCTCTGTAATTAATATAGTGATTTATCTCTGTAAAGGCTGCCAATAAATTATTGGTTGCCATCAACTTACTTCTCAGGATGAAACCCTGGGAGAGGAAGTAGCCATGGACTCATTAGAGCCCCCAGTGATTAACGTGGGTGCTGATAATTACTGTCCTGACGATGGAAGAACATTTCCTCCCCTTATTCCACATTACCCTTGTGACTACTGAGCACCAACCATTTACTTTCCACATCTGACTCTGTGATTTTCCCTTGTTCCCAACATTGCTTCCTGGGCATCTGCAAGCTGCCATCCTGTGGTACTGGTCACACTGGGGTTTTACACTAAATCAGAGGACTCTTCTTTCCAAGTAGGAGTTTGAGATTTCCACCTCTTCTCTCCTGAGAGGTCCTGAACACAGGAAAACTTTCACTCTTACCACTGTATGTTTCCCTACCCACAAACATGCTGCAGCATGTGTCAGGATTTTCTTCCAGGGTTAGAATTTTGAGCTCTGTACCCTTGAAAATGAGGGATTTCCCTTCTTCCAGGGAGAAGGTACACACGAGTCTTGGTTTGGACCTTGCAGCACCTGCCTATTTTCCACTTAATGGACTTTGAAAGTTTTGATGCTGTTCAGTTCAAGGTATTATTTTAGGTAATTTCAGAAGCTTTAATGGCTCCCTGTAGCTGCACAGCTGGACTCATGATAACTGAAGCACAGACCTTGCAGATGAAGGAATATGAAAAACAACATTAATAAAATGATAATGTTTTAAAGGCTCTTTTCCCAAGTGTCTGATTCTGGCTTAAGAAAAGACTGTGGAAAAGAAAAATTAGGTTTCTAGCCACTCCAAAGAGAGGTAATGCCCATATAATGCCTGGGTTGCTTCTGACCTTATGTCCATGCATTGCAACAGTCTTCAGTTACATTCCCCACAATATTTCATGTATGTGTGTGTATAAACCTCCCCCACTGACTTCTTCTGACTTGTGTGCAACTTTGGCCTGTAATATCTTTGGTGTGCCCACTAGAGAAAATGAAAGCCATGAAATAATCAGGCAAGGGCTATAAAAATATCATGTTAAAAGCAAGCAAGAGCTGCTATTGTTAAATCTCCTGTCAAACAGGGATCTTCCATGAAGCTGTGCAAGTCATTCAAACCTAGAGTCTCCCACTGCCCATTCTTCCTGTATTTTCCATAAGCTCATGGGGAATGCAGAGGCTGTGATCTGGAGAAGTGCTTTGCTCTCACAGCTGTAACCAAAGCCTCCAGACATTGAATTCATAAACTTCTGCTGAACTGGGACTCCTCTGCTAAAGGATCCTGGATGTCTCAAGTTGGGCACTCTGACTTCCCTGACCATTTTGACCTTAATCTCCCTGTGCCCCAGTTTCCTGTCTGATCCTAGTATGACGAGGTAAAATGCAGAAGATATTCAATGGTGCCTACAAAGCACCAGCAGATTAGTGGTGAGCACCACACAGAAAAAAAATTAATCATGCCATACTTGAGCAGAGGTTGGCTGGGGTCCCAGGAATGTGGCACAGGGCCATGCTGATGAGAAGTGTAAAAGGGAAAGGCTTAGCCATTATCCATGCACTGAGCCATCCTCAGTGCATCCCAGGTGCAGCATACACAGGGAGCCTTAATTCTTCCTAATTCCTGTGTGCTTGACTCAGCTGAATGCTGTTGCTGCCCATAAGTTCTGTATTCCTTTGCTTTGTACAGCCAAAGGGACTGAGGGACAGGAGATTCATAACTTCCAGGTCTACTTGTCCAGACTTAACTTGCCCAACACAACAGAGAATAAAGAATTCTCATCGGTGCCAAATTAGAATCCAGCGAGTACTTTAGGTCTGAGGTTTCATCAATACTTTCCATCAATTTTATACCAAAAGCAGTGACTTTTGTCAAGTTTTTATTGATTTTCTGTCTGCCGAAGTACTTCTTCAAATTTGTAATGGGGTAAGAAGCAAAACCCCCCAAAACAGGGAAGGAAAGAAACTGCAGTTTTTTATTTTTAGGAAAGAAACAGCAATTTATTTTCTCCCCCTCTCTGTTTTTTGTCATCTAAGTGTTTTTTCTGGAATTATCAGGTGCTGGTATGAGCAGAGGTATTTCCTCCTTTCTGAAGGCTTTCTGAAGGCAATGCAGAAATGCAGATGTGATACCATCCCCTCAGCAACTTTCAGACTCAGATTCCACCTTTACGGTGAGCAGGATGGTGGGCTCAGAGATGCTGCTTTGCTTCCTGAAGATTTCTGACAGCCCCCACCCAGTTCTTGGGTAGTGTTTTTGGACCCAGTAAAAGAACCCCTGACTTTATAGTCCTCCTTGCTGAGGAGTAGAAGTTGCAGTATGAGCTCCCCTGTTGTCCCACTCCAGTATCTGACAACAGATGTACTTTACTCATGAGAAAGATTTATTAGGGGTCTCATGCCTCTTAGCAGAAATGTCTCTTCTGTCACATTCTTTGGTGCAAATTCTTTGGCCTTTAAGCAGAAAAAATCTACCTGCTTTTCCACCATTTAACATCCTTCAAATATCTGTCTCTAGCATCTGTTTCCCACTTGAGCTGTTGTTACAGTAATACCTGTAGGTCGTTGGAAGTCAAATATTGCTAATTTGGAGTTCATATGTACAAATCACATTGTTCATAACAAAAGCCCATGGTCATCTTGATGATGGTTTTTAGAATGGGAAGCCTTCTGTGTGCACCTGGGGTAGAAAACAGCTCTGAGCCTTGCCAAGGGTATTCCATGACTCAGTTCTGCTCACAATATTTTTAGACCTATGTGGGTGAGTCTCAGTGGGTCCCCAGGGTGGTCCCAGGGAACCTGACTCACCTTGTTACACACAGCACTGAGAGCAGAGGAAATGTGCATCTGTTCAGCAGCTCGGATGTTGCAATGACTCAGGCTATTGGATTGGATCAGTGCCTGACCTGTTTATGCTGCTCTGTGTCTCCCTTCCCTTCTAGGAGCCCTGGGAGCGATGATTCTTCAATTCATAAATTCACAGAAGACACATTTAAAGCTCTGTGCTGTGAATAAGAACCAGTTCTGAAATGTTTAATAGTCCCTGAAGTAAAATAACCCTCTCCTGTAGGTTTAGATTCCAAGGGTCAGCTCTTCACCACGTGCAGCTGAACTTCATAGTGTGTGCTGTCTCCACTTGCTGTGGGAGCTCAGTGCTTGCCCACTGCTGGGTGGATTTGGGGTATTCTGTCTCTTGCAGAAACACCAGAAAAGAGGTAAATCACCCTGAGCAGGTGCTTCAAATTTCAGAAGAAATGGTGAAGCAGAAGAGGAAGGAATCATGATTACTTTTACTCTGGTACAGCGATGTGCTCATTCCCTTTTTGCCTTTTTCCCTTTAGGAAAGGAAAACTAGTTTCTTCTGTTAAAGAAATAAAGTTTGCAGGCCAGGAAGAAAGAAGAACTAGGAGTGCTCTGATCATCCATCAGGAATGTTGTTACATTTAGCTTAGACTTCTTTTTCTTTTTAATGTTTTAACAATTAATTATTTCCTTAAAATTGAAACGGTTTTGACTTACCTATTCTGAGGAAAAAAAAAAGCATTTTGAATCACAGTAGGTTTTCTGTCACACTTAAGAACAGCTGGTTGAGACTGGGGTATTTTTGATGTGGAAAGAAGCTGCCTAGTTGTCTTTTTCCTGCTTACACTGACCTCAAACTCTTCTGACAGTTTCCTGCGTGGTGGCTCAATGCCGTTTCCAAGCACAGTTCGAAGATTCCCAAAAGAAGACAAGAGTCTCTTTGCAGTTCCCAGTTTGCTTTCTTTGTCAGACTCTTCTTTTCAAGGTTATCTTTAGCCTCTTCCAACATTCCAGGAAAAGATAGAAGTGTCCTCTGGAGTTTTTTGCAGCCTTGGTATAGAAAGATCCCACCACATCTTGCCATTTCTATCTGATGTCTGTGACATTTAAAGATATGATTTTGGAGTTTGTCCCTCTCCATAACCTATTGCTTAATTAGTGCCACTGGAAATAAAGCAAAAGAAGTTAAACGAGGAATCTGAAGTTGAGGAGATGGAGCAGGGAGGATGGAGTGACTGTTGGGCATGGCTGCCACATCAGAACAGAAAAGTTTAGTGGAATAGGTGAACAAGAAAAGGGGATTTTTTTTTTATGAAAAGGGGAGTGGGAGGGCAAGTAGCAAGTCTAGGTTTGAATATGAGACTGGAAAATGAGTAGAAAAATTCAGATTGGTTAGGAGGGAGGGAAATGGGGAGCAGAGGTCCTGGCAGCACTGGCCAGACAGATCAGTCACACAGTATTTGCCTGTGCACTGGTGGTTTAGGTGAGATACAGCTCACTTGAAACAAAGGTATTGTCCTCCAATTACCAGGAGCAAAATTTCCCTGTACCTCGGGACAGTGCTCAGCAGGAGCATCTTTTAAACCACATCACTCTAAGGAAAACCCTAAAGATGCCAGACCCGGGGGGAAAACAATGAATGTTTGACAAATCGGGTGTGGTTCACACCTCAAACTTTTCTGTCAGCATTCCCAAACTGATTGTAATTGAGCTGCTCCTGATTTGTATTTGTTTAAATGAAAGGAAAACCAGACATTTTCCAGGGACAGCAGTAGTGGCACCCAGGAAAGAACTGTTCCAGGAACAGCTCCTGGTGTGGTAGAGATTTTAAACTTAAAGCCGTGGAGTGCAGGTGACCTCAGCGTGACTTGCTGTACCAAGACTTAAGCACAGGAAGAAGCAGGTGCTGCAAGCAGGATGAAAAAATAAATAAATCGATTTTTCCACAGTGGAATGATGTCCCCTGGGAGAAGCACTGCTGCTTGTGCCAGCCAGGGCAGGAGTGTGCGGCACACGGGGATGTGCTCTGCAGAGCATGCTCCTGCTCTGGACAAACACTGATTTTCCATGCCTTAGTTCCTTCTACGATCCTTTCTTGTCTGCAGCAGCATGCAAAATTGGCAGAAGCAGTAGGTAGAGAAATTCCTTCCAGGATTTTACGCTCCATAGCTTTAAAAAATACTATCCTAGTCAAGAAACGGCTGGAGGGAGGACGGCGGCTGGGGCAGGAATAGGCAAAGCTTACCCAGAAACTCGGGTGTGGCATCTCACGGCACTGACTCACCTGCTCCTCCGGGGCTCCGGCGCAGCCGAGCCTGGTCCCTGAATACGAGGAGAAAAGAGGTTTCCACCCCAAAATCCACCTCCTGTTGCCTCGCACGGAGAGAGGGGGGAATCCTCCAATGAATATCTTGACGCCTTCAAGCAAGGCTAGTGGCATTTAATGCGTTACGTTGCACTTTGCGTTTATCTTTGCGGGCAAAGCGCGGCCGCCTTCCAGTGCGCCACACAAGCATTCCCGAGCGTTTTCCCTCAAACAACAGCTGGGGAAGAAAAAAAACAAACCCAAACCCCCAAAGAACAACCACAAACAAAACAATGTATAGAAGCAAAACCAGGAGGGTTGGAGGGGGTTGCGTGAGTTTCGCTCGGAGCAGAACTTCGCAGGGGACCAGTGTCGCCCTGATTTTTAAGATGTTTAGTGCCTTCTGATGTTTGCATATTTGTTTTCAACTTTCTCGGTTTATAAAAAGAAAAACAAAAATGCAAACATCAGAAGGCACTAACTAAACATCTTAAAAATCAGGGCGACAGACCAGCGAAGGGGGGATGCTCGGAGGGGCGCGGGGGATGCTCGGAGGGGCGCGGGGGATTCTCGG